>JAWQFJ010002840.1:217500-252500 GCA_034096865.1 Theodoxus fluviatilis
TTCATCCATCCATCCATCCATCCATCCATCCATCCATCCATCCATCCATCCATCCATCCATCCATCCATCCATCCATCCATCCATCCATCCATCCATCCATCCATCCATCCATCCATCCATCCATCCATCCATCCATCCATCCATCCATCCATCCATCCATCCATCCATCCATCCATCCATCTATCTATCTATCTATCTATCTATCTATCTATCTATCTATCTATCAATCTATCTATCTATCTATCTATCTATTTATTTAATATATCTATCTTATCCATCCAGCTGTCCATCCATCCATACATCTATACATCTATACATCATACCCATCTACCTACCTGCCCACCTGCCTACCTACCTACCCACCTACCCACCTATCCACCCACCCACCTACCTACCTACCTACCTACCTACCTACCTACCTACCTACCTACCTTACCTTACCTTACCTTACCTACCTACCTACCTACCTACCTGCCTACCTACCTACATATCTACCTACCTACCTACTTACCTACCTACCTACCTACCTTACCTTACCTTACCTACCTACCTACCTACCTACCTACCTACCTACCTACCTACCTACCTACCTACCTACATTACCTTACCTTACCTTACCTACCTACCTACCTAACTACCTACCTACATACCTACCTACTTACCTACCTACCCACCTACCTACCTTACCTTACCTACCTACCTACCTACATACCTACCTACATACCTACCTACCTTACCTTACCTTACCTACCTACCTACCTACCTACCTACCTACCTACCTACCTACCTACCTACCAACCTACCCTACAAATCTCACCCCTGTTTATTTTTTCCACTTCAGCAAGCCCGAGGAGAGCGAGGAGGAGCTGACCAAGCGCCTGACCGCCGCAGCAGACACGCCCACCCCGTCACGGCACTCGCACGTGCGCTCCCGCCGCTCCATGGTCAACCGCGCCACCCGGGAGCACAGTGCTGAGGTGCTCCGCGCCCGCAAGCAGGTGGGGTTCAGTGGCAACAAGAAAAGTTTGTGCGTGCTTGCGTGCGTGCGTGAGTGCGTGTGTGTGTGTGTGTGTGTGTGTGTTTATGTGTGTGTGAGTGCGTGCGTGTGTTTGAGAGTGTGTGTGTGTGTGTGCGTGTGTATGTGTGTGTGTGTGTATGTGTGTGTATGTGTGTGTGTGTGTGTGTGTGTATGTGTGTTTATGTGTGTGTGTGAGTGCGTGCGTGTGTGTTTGTATGTATGTATGTGTGTGTGCGTGTTTGTCTGTGTGTGTGTGAGAGAGAGAGAGAGAGGGGAGAGAGAGAGAGAGAGAGAGAGAGAGAGAGAGAGAGAGAGAGAGAGAGAGAGAGAGAGAGAGAGAGAGAGAGAGAGAGAGAGGATGACAGAATAGATGGAGACTAGATAATTCATCTGAGATGGAAGAGACAGTAGTAAATGTAACAAACCTGACGGGCAAGCAGAGGATGAAGATTAAGGATTGAGAACATACCATATCACTGCGCTTACCAGGTCATACGGACGTGTACAGTATTCTTCGCTGCTTATTCGGCTCATTCGAACATACATGTATATGTATGAATGTCTTTTCCTTTACGTACCCTCTCATTACCTGAATGGCGATTTTTTTTAGCTAGGTTGTGATAAATATCATACGGTAGCTGCCGCATGATACATCCTCTCCTAATCTGGGACCCATGTCCGTGGATCCTATTTGTATGCTCGTCTGTCTTCAGCCTGGTTGTGCAGTATCGACTAATGTATGCATCATTAGGCTTTCCAGGCGGCCGCCACCGCAATCACAGATTTTATGGGTCAGTGAAGATCTGTATTAACCTCACCCCCTTCTATGAGGCTTAGATATTCTCTGACGCCTTCTGAGTCTACTGCCCTTCTAAATCAAGACTGTTTTCGGTCGTTTTCTTTAAGTCGCCATCTGAATTTCGCCTTTAACTCTGGGTTGTGGGTAAGAATTGACCTCCACGTCTCCCATTGTGATTCGTAAGAGTCGAATATATAAAGGAATGGTTTTACATAGTGCCTTATCACCCATATCTAGGTCTCGCATATTTTTACACTTTACCCCCTTCTCACCGGGCCAATCGATCAGTCGTTCACTGGTACCTGATGACAAACACAGTGACAGATGAGGCACACACACTCAGGTACCAGCGCCAGCCCCACTCCCTCGGGAATATTCCAACCCGATGCTGGCTCATAGCCGCATACAAGGGTTTATCGCATTACAGTGTGCCACTGCAGCCCTCACAGGTGCCTGGTTTTACATTTCGCTGGGGAGAAGCAATGTGAATGAAGCACCCATGCCCCAGGAGTCGCCCCTGGATCCGCACAGCTTCCAAAGCCGCACCCACTGGCCGCACCCACTGGCCGCCGCACCCACTGGCCGCACCCACTGGCCGCACCCACTGGCCGCACGCACCCACTGGCCGCACCCACTGGCCGCACCCACTGGCCGCACTGGCCGCAAGTTAATGGTGCCTACCACTCGGCCTCTGGGTCACATCTAGGGAAATCGGGACGACTTGTTCATCATGTCAAAGTTTCTTTTGGTTGTCTGAAGTTTACACAACGCGCGTCTCTCTAGCTATAATGCATTTTCGATACATGCCTTTTAAAAATACATTTATTCAACGGTTCTTTATACAAAAAAGCAACATCGAAACAAACAAACAAAGACACAAAATAAGTACCAAACATAATTCTGCATCTTAAAATATACAACGTTCATGTAATATCGACAACACAAAGGTCTCCTGTCATCGTCAAGGATGTTCATTAGGGTCTATACATTTCTCTATGAGGAAGCAAAGTGAGATCGGGGAGTGTAGGACAGGGGATGAGGTTGAGGAGGTGGGAAGAGGATGGGAAGGGGGGGGGGGCAGAGAGGAAAAAAAGTAATCCACAGTTTATCGTTCCATCAGAAGTCCAGTTTATTCAGTTTTTGGCTTCATACATGTACATTTGATATCAAGTAATCCCAATCGCCCGATTTTTACAAATTGATTTTTTAAGGGGTGGGGTGGGGGTGGGGGGTGGGGGTTCCTTTGGAGGAGAGACATTCGGCGTCACTCAACTCCTGGTACATTACATTCGGGTTCCAAGACCACTCGAATCCTACAGGATTTGCTGTAGCTATCTCCGTTGAGACTGTTATTTGTGTAATCAAAATGTAGTCCTATTGTTGTCTCACTTTATCTTTCTAGCAGGGACAAAGCCACTTTATCGGATTTGTTTCGAAACAATGTGGAATCTATTCATCGCATGTACTGAAATTGTTTGTTTCATTGAGTGGTACTAAGCTTTCGCCTGAACGACACATATAGAAACTGTTATATGACTCTCTTGGGGATAGTACACTGATGAATGGCCTCTGATATTTGTTTTCCTAAGAATATGTTTGTTCAATTGTGCATCATTTTGTTTGGCGTTCTTTTGTTATTTCTGAGGATAGTTTGGATGGACAGGAATTGTAGAATTATGTTCTTATCACTCGAAACAAATTTGGCATGGATGAAATAATTAGAAACACGTGTCGGATCAAAGCTCACTAGAACTGGAATCGGAAACACTCGCTTCCTTGCTGTCTTTGAAGTTGGGAGTCTCTCTCGATAAGCGGCCTGTTGTCTCGAAAGAACATAAAGTCGGATGAAGCTCAAATGCTGCATCAAAGAAACGACTAGAGCCCATGCAAATAGCTACAAATCCTGCATCCTTTGGTCATCTATTTCTGAATGGCTTTTCTCTGATTGGTAACATAAACTGTTGCCATGTTCGTGAAATCCTGTTGAATGAAGTAAGATCTTTCCAAGGAGCTGCCGCTCATTTCTTCCCCGAAGTTTTAGTTTCTTTGTCGTCTGCAGAGACAGTCTTGCAAGGAGAAGTAATGGCCGTGGTGTGCTATTCTGACCCAGTGGCCCCTGGAGGCAGTTCTGGACTCTAGAACAAGGAGCAAACAGGACGCAGCTTTCTCAACGACCGTCCATCGATCAGAGCTAACGAAAGAAGTCAGGGTCTGCACCATCGCCAGTAATGGACATCCGAACACCCTCACTCGCACGGCAGACGCTCGCTGTCGATTCTCCACGTCCGCCTTGCCCGAAAGTTCCTCGTAATGAAAAGAGAGTAATGCTGAGGGATGTTTGCGGGAGGAGAACTAGGAGAATATCCGTGCCACCACGCAATCTGAGTTAGTGGTCCGAGGCTGAGGATATTCTGTGAAGGCAATGTATGGAAGTGCCCCTTGTGTGACATGAAATAACGCCTCACGTCCGCCAAGGGTTAATAAGTGCTTTCTTTCATTCTACTATGAGTTTTACGTGTTGTTCCAGATCAGCAATTTCATTGCGTTGCTTGTTCAGTTGTTCCTTCACGTCTAAGATTTAATGAGGACAAAACATGTTGTAAATTTCCAGTGTATATCTTTCTTTAATACTGGTATTGCAAAAGTTGTAATTTCTGCTGGGACTGCGGAAAAACACACAGACAGTAAAACGTTTGTTTATGGTTGCTGATATGACGTGGGTCTTGTGGGAAGCATCCGGGGCGGCAAACACGAGACACCAGAAGTCCTTCATGCCTTTTATATGCAGGATTTATCAATGCAGACATACGATTGCTTGTCAGACTTATCGTTTCCTGCAAGATAGTGTTCGGTAACCATAATCGCGGACGGCGGCAGGATACGCAACCTTTCGTCATGGTCTTTTATCATCTCTTGCCTTGGAAACAAAAAGGCTGGCGATGCAGCTCCAACGTGTGACAGCGAAACCCGAAATTCCCCTCCCTCATCTTCCTTTATCTCCTTCAATTTCTAAATATTTCAACAACTCAGCGGCCTCCTCCATAAACCCCGAGATAGGACTGGCTGCTCAAGGGTGTCTTTGACATCAAACGCTTTGGAGGAAAAGAATGCTGGACGGGATAGACAGTGTAGCCAGCAGTCGAATCTCCACGAACATAAACAGCCCTCCCTTACCTTGGCCGTGACGTCAGTTGTAGGTTGTCTAAGTGGCTCTCTGGCCTCCATAAACTGTCAGTCTGAAGAGCCTATTTTCCGTCCTGCACTACATCACAACAGATATGGGGAAGAGCAAAAGGTAAATGTTATGTACGGAGTTGCTGTTTTCAGGAAGAGACAAACACCTTATTGCGAGAAATTGCTGGACGGAAAAAAGTAATTAGTGCCTACAAGACGACAACTTCATTTGTTTGGTAAATCAAACCTTTCTTTGCCATAATTTCCCATAGTCCTCTTGACTTGTATAACACACGTGTTGATATCATTTTAGCGTTGCAGGTGATAAAGCTTTCACAAGAAGTGTTCGTTAACTTTTTGGGGGGTCTGTTATTGTTTTATGTTGTTGGGCGATATTGAAAGAAATATGGGACATGTGAACAATTACGATGAAAGTTTTCGATTTTAGACTGAGAAAGCAGTGCATTTATAGAAAGCCATTATACACACAATCTATACTCTCCTCTAAATATATACAATCAGCAACATACCACAAAGCTCAAAATGTTTCTCAATACATTGATAACCTATACCCCACAGTCTGCAATGGAATAACCCATCTGCACTCCGGCAGACGATGGACTTGATCTGGAACAATTTGCGGACCTTTCCCAGTGCACACTAACCATTATCATTGCCTTGGAAACAAAACGGTTGGCTCTGCATCTCCAATGTGGGCAGTGGAGGGTTCTCTGAGAAGATTCTTGCCGATACTGTTAAATGTGACCAGCATGCGTTCGAAGAGTAATGTCGAAGATGATGGTCGAATCCCCATCAGCTCTGTTTACCAGCTAGTATTGGGATCTCAGCTAGCAGCCCTGATTTCTCGATCGACTGACAATCTGGATGATGGGCCCTCAATTGGGTTGCTTGCCTCAGGTCGTGACTTTTTTGGTTGGGTTCGGCAGATTGCCCGTGCGTCATCGTAAACACGAGATTTCTCCCCTATTTAGTTTGCATCGCATCACACGTCAGTTGGTCCTGAAGCTTTTGAGGTATTCTAGGTTAGAGCCGTCTCCAGCAGAACTACTCCGCAGGACCTCGCTTTTCTCCTGTTCCCACTTAGTATGCTGTGGAAATCTGTTGTCACGACTATCTCCTCAGCCCAGTGCACTACGATCACCAGCCTCTATCAAGTCCCACTTTCTTCTCAGACAGATAATACTCATGTCAGGTGTGCTTCAGCCAATTACATTGAGTAGGAATTACTTTAAGCGTGGGTAGTTGTTTGTTTGTTTGTTTGCTTGCTTGCTTGTTTGTTTGTTTGTTTGTTTGTTTGTGGAATGTCCAGCATTTTAAAAAAAGTATGTGTTACATTCGAGAATCTTGAACAATGTCCATATTTCGATAACTCACTCGTAAAAATAACTACATATTTCAGTAGCCATCTCCCTTTGATGATGTGACATGGAAGAAGATGAATAGGTGGAGTGAGGTTGAAAAAAGAGGGAGGGGAAAGAGAGAAAATGTTTGAAGAAAAATGACATAATTTGTACATTAATCATTTACGTCTTGATACTGCAAGTTTTTCAAAATGGGAGATGAGGTGGGGTGTGTTGTGAGAGGAAGAAGAGAAGGGTGTGTGTGCTGGAGGAGAGGGAGTGTGTGATGCAGGAAGGGGTGGGGAGTGGGGGGGGGGGAAGACGAGTACAATGAGCATGCTCGAAGAGAATAATTATCCAGAACTGCTGCGTACTATAATCCAGAAAGTTTACCTTGTTGTAATATCGCTTTTAGAAAAGCTGTTTTCATATGTTCTTGGAAAGGTAAGTTTTAATCCTTATTATACCAGTGCGAAATATCACGTCATTTGAGTATAAGTTGCTGTCATAAAACAATACTCTTATAATGTATTCACTTGATTGAAAATCGTCATGGCCCAAAACAATTTCTTGTTTTTAACAAACTGAGAGATTTCATCTGAAAAATGCAACAAATAGATTGTTTTAAACGTGTCAATGTTTACATTTTATATTACCTTTTCTTGCCCACCTAACCTGTGTTTCACGTCACGCATGCCATGAAACGTAATATCATGTTGTGCTGTCTTACTCTGTCCTCTACTATACTACAACGCATCATCCAGTGCTGCCCAATTGTTGCAGGTGATCAAGATGCTGATCACCATCATCGTGGTGTTCCTCTTGTGCTGGGGACCCAAGCTCATCTTCCGCATGCTCCAGCGTCTGCCCCATGGCTCCCTCCCCAACTTCTTCACTCCAGGCGCTTTCACTGCTAAGGTAACTGTGAACTGTTGAAGTAACATCACAGTTTTCACATCGGCATTACTTTTGCAGATGATGTCTCGTACCCATACATGCATATGTGCTAGCACTAGCGGTAGTTATGTACCCATGTATGCAAGCATCGGTGGTGGCTACGTACCCATGTATGCACGCATTGGTGGTGGTTGCCTACCCATGCATGCAAGCTTTGGTGGTGGTTACGTACCCATGTATGCACGCATTGGTAGTGGTTGCCTACCAATGCATGCAAGCTTTGGTGGTGGTTACGTACCCATGTATGCACGCATTGGTAGTGGTTGCCTACCAGTGCATTAAAGCATTGGTGGCTGCTGCGTACCCATGTATGCAAGCATTGGTTGTGGTTACGTACCCATGTATGCAAACGTTGGTGGTGATTACGTATCCATGTATGCACGCATTGGTGGTGGTTGCCTACCCATGCATGCAAGCTTTGGTGGTGGTTACGTACCCATGTATGCACGCATTGGTAGTGGTTGCCTACCAGTGCATTAAAGCATTGGTGGCTGCTGCGTACCTATGTATGCACGCATTGGTTGTGGTTACGTACCCATGTATGGAAACGTTGGTGGTGATTACGTACCCATGTATGCACGCATTGGTGGTGGTTGCCTACCCATGCATGCAAGCATTGGTGGCGGTTACGTACCCATGTATGCCAGCAGTGGTTGTGGTTACGTACCCATGTATGCACGCATTGGTGGTGGTTGCCTACCCATGCATGCAAGCATTGGTGGCGGTTACGTACCAATGTATGCCGGCAGTGGTTGTGGTTACTCACCCATGTATGCAAGCTTGGTGATGGTTACTCACCCATGTATGTAAGCATTGATGGTGGTTTTACAAACGTTTAGACGACTTCGGTCGTTGGCGCTGCTCTGTGGTTTCTACTGCTGTTGTTCCTGTTGATAATGATTATTGTCATAGCTGCTGCTATACACGTATGGTTATTAACATTATTCTATCTGTTGGTGCTGCTGCCACTTCTGCTGCTGTAGTTAATATGTTGTTGTTGTTGTCGTCGTCGTTGTAGTACATTTTGTTATTCTCGAAATCATTCTTGTTTGTGGTGCCGCAGCCGCTGCTATCGTAATGGCAATGACTGTCACAATTGCCACTACTATTCTACTTCTGCTACCTTATCTAAATCGCTGTATCAAACAAATCGCGATGAGGATGGTTGTCGGCAAATGTGTCGCATCGCTAGGAGTCTCGAGATTTCATATCAAATTTCCTCTTGATGGTCAAGGAGTAAGAAGTTTGACGTGACATTATAAGATTTGTGACGAGGAGACGCCATCGCTGACTGCGCTCGTCGAAAAATTTCCAGTAACACGATTTTAGTGAGTTAAAAAATCCACTTCATTTACTGCGACCCTTACATGGCAGCTATCATCGTAGAAGCAAAAGTCACAACACTGCTATGACAAGCATATGCGTAGATGAAGCAGCTTTGGGCCTCGCAGCAGTAGTGCCAGGCGTGATCCTAGCACGATCACTTTAATTGAAAGTCCAGGTGCCTCGAGGTGACGTGGAACGTAATCCCGGAAGGCAACAAGAACCTTGGGGAATCCGCAGTAATCTTTCCACGTCTTCAGACGCGGCGTCGCCTTTCGTAGAAGACACCCATCAGGGTGAAGGCTTGCAACGGTCACAGGTCGCACCCTGGCCGTCGCAATATCTTTGGCCGCCACTGAGGGAAATTGCATCGAATGCCCCGAGTGGTCGCCGGCCTGTGAGACTGTCTGGCTCTGCCGGTGTGAATGGGGAATACGGGTCGTGTCAGTCAACCCGCCTTTCGGAAGTGCCGGGTCTTTTCTTGAACCGGACTTCTCCTCCTCTCTGAGTTTCCTCCAACCCCGCCTTGATCTCTCTTTCATCCAAACTTAGCCCTTCCATCTCCGGTGCTATATCGCAACCTTAATCACATTCAGGAGACTACCCAGGCTCACGCGATCGCAACGCAATATCCATGCGTTTTAAATATTTTTTAATATTTAGAGGTGGGTTTTTTTGGGGGGGTGGAGATTGGGATGAGGAGTGCTGGGTGTTTCGTTTCTCTCTATTTCGAGGACTCGCCTTACATGTTCATCTTTGAAATGTGAAGCTTTTTCTCGGGTGATATTAATGATTGTTGACAGGTCATCTTTGAAAGTTGTTTTCCAGTACAGCACATCCTTTCCTACATTTCCCGTTATGAAATATTTGCAATAGCCTTCAGAAAACTCAGCTTCATGTTTCCACCATTAGAAAGTATGGTCTCTCTTGCAATGTGGAACAAAAATCTATTTTTTAAAAGTGAAACGTAAAAAAATGTGTTTAAAGCAGAAAAACAGTTGCATCATGAACTTATATGTATTGTTTTAGTTAACGTAGTGCACACGACGAATATATTGATCAAGTTTTTATATATATATATATATATATATATATATATATATATATATATATATGATGTTTTTTATTTAAAAAACACTCGAGTTGATGTTCAAAGACAAAGGCGGAAAAGAAACTGTTGTAAAGGGAATTACATGGAACACGACGAAGCACATTCTTGTACCGCAAGGAAAATTTTGTACTAACGCATTTTTGGCTTGAAATGAATCAGGGGAAGTTACATACATCTTGAATCAAATAATACCTTTACCAGATGTGGAGAGACTAATGAAGAGATATGAGACATAGTGGAAAGGTGGGTGGCGGGACTGACACGGAACAAATCTTATTCCTCGCTTGCTCCCACCACCACTCCAGCCTCCCACACACACACACTCCACACACCCTCGCCCCCCTTCCCCACAAAAAACCCCACAAAAACCCCAACGAGGCAGAGCAAAAGTGTGATAAACAGATTCTTCGTATTGAGCTGATAAGAGACGGTTTTATGTCAACCGACTTCAATTGCAGTTACAGAGTCGGGTTTTTTTCCTGCGTAGGCAAAACAACTTTGACATGATACATTTATACTACTGGTTCAAGTGTTGGGTAAAGCTAATCGTCGTTTTCTTCTATATGCGACTGTCACAAGTGCGACATTGAAATGTTTCATATTAGATTATATGTCAAGTTTGTCTCACTTCAACCAGTCAAAAAGTATTGGATGGTCTAGGACAAGATTGCAATGATAGTCATTTTGACAGTTTCTTTGATTTTTGTCAACTTCACTCTTTATCTTGGGATGCTCATTCCACAGTCATTCTTATCGGATCCGGAAAGACCCAAAGCACCTTCGACCTGTATTTCATTTGTAGCCATGATATTTCATTGGAGTGGTCAGCCAAAAAGATTTGCCTTGTTGTCTGAATTGACCTTTTCTCTCCTCAAGCACCATGATCAGCAATGATGAAAGTTCACGTAATTGCAGATTTATCTCATACGTGTAGTCGGAAGTCAGATGACAGGTTGATATATAATTTGGCATGTCTTCCATGAGAAATAATCCCAATGATCGAAGTAAGCTTTTTACACTGAAGCATTTTCTTTCACGTGCTACTTTCATCGTCAGGTATTCATCACCATTAATGTCACGGGCTACAGAACTTGCGGGCACGCTTTCATGCAAGGAGATACAATTCCCTTTCCTGGTTGAGTGGTAGTCAGAAACTATAGGGCTGTCCGCAGCGCCACCACGTGAACGCTATCATTGGACGCTTTCATCATTTTCAACTCAATCATCCATTCATCGACCTGTTCCTAGACACCTATTACCATCGTTTATCGTCGTCGCGTGTTTCTCTCGTCCTGCGCGCCAAGCAAACGTGGTTACGCCATCTATCATTTGGTTAGTCTCCGTTAATGGTGCCTGCTATCGATTACGAAAGGGGCTCGGGACACTGCACTTGACACGCAGCATAAAAGACGACAAACACAAACTCTCCGACAAAGAGGCAGTCGACCACCCCTCGTTTCCAAGCAGTCGGGTTCGGTAATGTAACACCAAGGGGATAACAGTGTATTCACCGCAGAGCCACTGACTGCGTTCTTCATACATTTCATCGGTTTCCCGAGAATGCCGTAAAGACGTTCCTAAAGCAGTCTCTTTTTAAAACAGACAAGATTCAATGAAGCCATCTTTGATTGCATTCCCACGAAATAGGAATGACACATAGCGTGTAACAGTGACCGGCTATCGGTACTAGCTCCATTGTTTGATGTTCAAGATGCAAGTATTTTTCAAAGCAGCATTCCTCTCTGATTCATTTGATATAAATACGAATGCAGCAGGATCAAAATTGTAGAAGCTATCCCCATGTAAAGATTGGCCACAATTTCAAATTTCGAAAAAAAAAACGCTGGTCAAGTTTTCATACACATGTGCTACATAGTGGAAGTACGGCAATAGAAAAGTTTATTTAGCTAATTTCAACTTTTTTTCAGGCATATTATTCGAAAACATAAAAAATGTGTCCCTAGCGTAGATTTCTGCAAAACATGTATTTGACCCAGATTTGCTTTTGTTCCACATTCCTACACGTAGCGCCAAATCGCCTTGTGCGAATTATGACAAGTTCCGTGCTGGCGGGTGACACGGCAGCCTTGGGGAATGTCTGGCAACATGGCGTGCCGTGACGAAAATGATTTCGAGCATCCATGACCAGATTCAGGATCAATGTGCGTCTGTAATCTTCAAGAAAGGCATTTACAATAATTTCAATAATGATCATACTGCGCTGGATAAATATATATAGAACGATATAATGTTATCCCATTCGTGTTATTCGCAAAGCATTACGCCAGATGTGTATCACAGTTCCATCGTAGTGGGGTTTTTTGTTTCAGGAGTTTTTTCTTTAATTGTATTGGATCAGTGAAGCTAAGCATGCTCATCTTGTGACAAAACTTACACACAGACTGACACGCAAATAAGTTCATACAACCAGACATTTCAAATATAAAATTAGTGGACCAAGAAATCATCATGCAGTCAGGCACAGAACCGCACAAAAAAGAAATGTTGTCGTCACAAACCCCTCAACATTGGGGCTGCAGATACGTTTATAAATACAAACTCAGTTCCCGCCTGTGGTCTTACATTTTCCTGTCTCCCCCTCGCAGGGCTTCGGCTCTGTATGTTTATGTTTACATTATGGTACACTGAAATGATCACTCGGCATAGAGTCCAAGATTTCGTAGCTTAAAGTGACTTCACAACAACCAGAGCCTAAACTTTAAACAAAAAAATATATAATTCCATCATCAGGGGCACAAATCCCACTACCGGGTATAAACGCCGTCCCTGGATGGAGAGATGGGAAGAGATGAGATGAGACGGGATGGAATGGGATGGATGGTGTTTAACATCAACCAGACAATGCAAGGCCATTAAGCACAAACATCACTAGGATAGTTTAGGAGTACGCGCAAATCAAGTCACGATGACCCTATTCATTCACTCTCACGAATGGCGTAGAGTAATGCACTGGGTCTATTCTGACACCCAACCCACAAGGGCTTTCTCAAAAACAAATTTGACCCCAAACTGGAACTTATAAACATAAGTTAACCCTCTTGCAATTAACTGGACGCAGATATGCACTTCCCACGACTATGAACGCTGAGACGTAATAGCAGCACTTACCTTATACAGGATTCCACAACTCCATGCGTAAATAAAGGCGGCCAGTACATGCCGACTGTCATACATAATGGACACGGCTGTCTCCGTGCAACCCATGCAGCACAATTTCCAACGTAGTTCCTTACCCACTTCACGTAGATACTTTGTTATACGCGGGGGGGTGGGGGGGGGGGGTGGGGGGGAGGGGGATGCAGCAAATACAAACTCTAATCTTCACATGCAGTACGTGACATTTGTCTGTGATTTTAACAAGTATAACTTGTTTGTTTTCACATTTAGACCATGCCCAATTATGACCTCATCAATCCCGGACTAAAATGATGAGACATATTCTACCTGACTAAGCATCGTTACGTATTAAAGGTCCTGAATGTAATCGTACTAAAGCTGTAACAAACCCATAAAATTAACAAAAGAAGCTCTCAGGAAAGGTATAAGAAGATCATAAAGCGAAAAACCTCAAGTAACTGCAAGGCACCGACAGAGGTGCCGTGTGAAAAGAAGACCCAGGGAGTCTGGCAATCAAAAAGAGCAAAATGCAAGGGAAGGACAGCAAGGAACCTGAGAGCACTAGGGGGAAAAACCAAACGGAGAAAGTGGCAAAGGGAGAAAGAAGGAGCATTCCAATTTTAACAAATGTTTTTAATCAAATCTTGAGTGATCAGCAAGGCGAAGAAGAAAACATTACCTGCTGATTTATGTTCCTGTGGGAAGAGATTAACCGAATCTCCGCTCCCTAGAGAAAAGCTTTTATGATGGGAACAAGTGTTCACTCTTTCCAGACTTGTTTTTCTCTATGCTGTACGTGCTAAAGTAAAGACAAGATTAGTATTTCCTTTACGTTGTGATGACTAATGTCTTAATGATCAATTTCATTAGCATGGATATAACATGTTTGTGCTCTCTATCATCCGATTACATTAGCGTTCTCGCTTTACTATGTATTTCTGAAACGTATACTAGATCTTGTCATGTAAATACGTTGTGACTTTTATGCAATTCGTAATGGGCCTGAGACCTATACAAATATATATTTCTTGTTGTTCGTTCTCTGTCTCTCTGTCTGTCTCCCTGTCTCTGTCTCTCTGTCTCTCTGTCTCTGTCTCTCTGTCTCTGTCTTTGTCTCTCTGTCTCTCTGTCTGTCTGTCTCTGTCTCTCTCTCTCTCTCTCTCTCTCTCTCTCTCTCTCTCTCTGTGTTTAGATATGGCATTCATTTCGTGACACTCCTGTGTTTAAATAAATTTGCATAACTGGATATCAATCTTGATCAGTGTTGTGTATATTTCGGGTTTTCGTACCTCGCGTTATGTACTTTTTTACTATTGTCTAACTTGCATATCGCAAGGGGCCAGAGGCCCAAGCAGTAACATTTTTCGATCGTTCGTTCGTTCTGAGATTCATTCATAAGTTGATGAAAAACGAGCATCTTTCAACCTTTTGATGGGAAAGAAGCGCATTTTTGCAGTAGAAGACTGGCATTATTTCAATATTTTCTAACACAGACACCTAGTTTATATACGTACTTGAAGTTTATATAGCGCATTGTAAAACGTTAACAAGACTTTTTCTGAGCCTTCTTTATTTTTGTAGGTGATTCCTTTAGCTATGATAGTCTCCTACACAAGATGTTAAATAAAATGATAACACAGAAAAAGAACTGCATGTTTTTCAGTCTATGTTTATGGGGGCATCTAAATGGAAGATTTTCATGAAAAGATATATCGCTGAATTCTTGCAAAGTGCGTGCAAATGAGAGGGAGACAGACAAAAGTACACTAATCCCCGAGACTCTAACACTCTGTTATTAGCATGCAGTGGTTGTCACATCTCATGGCTTACCCTTCCCAATATATTGAAAGAGCACGGATCGGAGGATTTCATCATAGCGGACTCAGCCGCTTCTACTGTCAAAACCACCTTGAGCTGCTACCGTTGTATCGATCCGACTCAGTTGTGTGTGATGTAACACAACCATGCTGCTTCAGATCTGTCGCTAGCTGCACATTGGAGCCCAGCCTTTGTGCTCGCAGCTGGTGAGAGAAGCTTCTCGTGGCCGTCTGAGTTCAAAGTAAATAACGCCTGCAGCGCTAGCACGGTCGGACCTTGCCAAAAGTAAAGACCGCTGGGCCCCCCGCCTCAACGACTTGGTTGACATTTCCGCGGCCAGCATCCGTTGCCGTGCGCGCACATTCTATCAAGCCGGCATCGCCCTTCGCCCGAACCGCGCTGAATCAGGTTACCTCTGATATTTGGCGGGAAATGACGAAGTGCTCTGACCGAATCTGGTGTTTTTCCACTGCTCCTTCCTGAATGCAGCTCTTTCGTCCCTTCTTCCCCCTTCCCTTTAGTCGGGGTCCTCGACCTGAAGAGAAACAACGCAGGAGACGCCAAACCTGATGCATATTTTCAATTTCCTTGGTTTTCCTTTTCGAGTACGGTTTCTTGCTGTAAATCGGATTACTGCTATTGACTTGCTCTCGGGCCTTATTAGCATGGGCAATGTGTTGAAACAACCCCTGGCCATTTTTGTTCGCCGCAGGGTAATTCAGATATGCACCCGGTCCTCACCCGCTCTCATTACCGCCTCCCAATTTGAGACCCAGCGACATATTTTCCCCTCAACGTCGCCCAGATGAAGACAACAGTCTCCACATGCCTGTCGCCACACTGTCGGCGTCCTCTCTGTTGGAGACTGCAGTCAATGGATAAAAGTGTCGAACCGTCGTTTATTTTGCAAAAACCAGCACTGAAGCAAAACGAAAAAAGCAAATAGCTTCCGCAACATGCGTTGATTTTCCGCATTTTAAAACTTCGGAGTTTTAACATAATTGTAACAAAATATGTCCCATTTAAAAGCCTCGTAATGGAATAGTGGAGATTGAGGGAGATCTGGAGGTACAACCAGTGGGTAAACGTTGGCGAAGTGACGAACATTGGTTGTTTCTGTGTTGGGATTGTCGTGAGTCAACTGCCAGATGCAGACCATGTGTTGATGTTGTCGCTAGTTCGTCCATTCTATCTCGAAGATCAATGCATCTTGGACACATGTCATGAAATCTAATATTCCAGATGCAAACGTATTTCAGCATAACTGGCTTTTATTCATTTCTCTTCAAGCCTTTCTATGGTATTTGGAATCGAAAATAACGTGCATATCGATGCTGCTCTCAGCTGTGAGTTAAAGATATAAATATTTGCTATTTTTGTCTCACATCCTCGTACGTCCCTATAACAGTCTGTCGATTTCAAATTGCAAGTGTATGATCTCTTACATTTAGAGATCAATTTCGCTAACACCCAATGGTTTTTCCTTGCATAGCGCTCGTCTGATATTTTGGTGTCGATGGTGGCGGTGGTTGCTTTTCTCTTTTTCATAGGTAGCTTAGGCCACAGCTACACAAATGCCATTTTCGAACGCTCCGCGGGGTCTGGTTTCAAAAAGGAGTCCACAGACAAGCAGCAAGAGTTAGGTTGGACGATGAGAGAAAAATTGGCGGTATGATTATGCTCGCCCTTCAAGCCTGTGTGAAGTTTGAACTTAGTTGCAACGCACTGCTGGTTACTGTGAGAGATATGATCACGAGCTCAAGTGGAGATTTCGTATGAACAGTTGTCCTTGCTTTCACTCATTAGTATGATGATTCGCACGCCAAGGTTTAGCCGCCATTGTTGTCTGCACTTCGCGCAGAAAACACTGGGCGTTTTCTTTACACTAGAAACCCATCCAAAGAAAGTGTATTATTAAAAAATAGTTTCTTGACGCTGTATGTTGAATGCATCAATAGGGCGTGAAAGTTCCTACATTTTTTAAATTTCGAAATGTGGGTTGACGAACCTAAACGCCGAAGCATATGTTGACATTCTGTATAAAGCTAGTTTTATCTGATGCCATAAAAACGATACATTTAAATAGCATTCTATGGTGAAAAAATGTTCAGATTAAATTGTTTTATTTTTGTAAACGAGGAAATGTGTGTCGACGTGCGCCAGGATCTCACGAGTTTGATTGGAAAAGTGCGAGCTGAGACTAGAGCGAGAACTTAATGTCAACACGAAAGGTGGCAGCACTTATATGTTCCTGTTTGATCAGCAGCAGCAATGAAGGAGATGGGACATAATATTTAGATATTGACTGAATCCACTATATTCATTCGATTATGAAGAAAGCTACAACAGATTTAGATTTCATCGTCAACAATAAGAAATTGCAGATGAGTTGGAACAGGATTTGCGTGGACATAAAGACGCTATCTGTCAAAAAGCAGCCAACAGCCAAAGACATTAGTGTGTGTGCACAAAGAAGAGATTCCAGTATTTACTGCCTGACTAGCTACTACGCACCTTTACAGTCAGTAATACAACGCAAATTTTCGCCCAAGTAATGTCTGACATAACTTCTTTAGAATTTCCATTAGTAGTGAGTCCTGTGAGGAATCTTTCTTTCCTTTTCATACATGCATGTATGGGCCCTGATTAATTCCTTCTTCTTTGTAATTCAGATCGTCCTCGATTGCCTCCCCTACGTCCAGTCCTGCCTCAACCCGATCATCTACGGCTTCATGTCGCGCAACTTCCGGAAGACCATGAAGCTGGCGTGCGGCACCATCGTCTGTCGACGGAAGAACACGGCATCCTGCAGTGGCAGGCGCCTGCTGGGATCGGACTACGAACTGGACATGCGCACTCCCAACGGGACTATACAGACCAAGATTTCTCTCCGCACGCGCAGTAGTTCTTCGGATGAGTCCCCAATGACCGCCATCAGCTAGGAATTGTGGAGGGTCTTCTCGTGGTTGCAGCGAGTGGTGACGTGTGATGCGTGTTCGGAGGAGGAGGAGGGTGGTGAAAATGGGCAGGGCAGGGAGGATCCGAGACATCCAGATCTGGACTTGGATGAGACTTATGGATATCTGTGAAGATCCCGACCTCGACTGACCGACAGACCTACCTACCTCGTTCCCCGGACGAACCCTGAGCGGATCCACGCTGACGGCGTGGAGGGAAGAGTTTATGTTGAGAAAGTGCCAGATGCCGAGGTGTAAGGTGGAGCGTGAGATGGCGCATTGCTGCGTCTCGGAATCTGCTCCTGCCCTCTCTTGCATTGCTGAACGCAGCCTCCTGCCTCCGGCACAGGCGGCGAAAAGCTGTCTGAAGAGTTGTACATCCCTTCTGACAGAGACAAGGGGCGTGCACTCAAGCCACTTTTCCGTGAGCACTCGCTGCGACTCTCTGGAGAGGCCACTGTTTTTACAACTCCTGGAGAGGAATTGACTTATTCCCCTATGACCCTTCCCGATATTTGACGCTCCGAGCCTCTCGAATACGATGCCACATCCCTCACCCCTATCCCCGCCCTCCATCCCCAATCTCCCTCCCAACCCCCAACCCCTTTGCAATTACTCTATTTCTGCCACCCACTTTCTCGGCATCTGCCCCCCTGCCCTTCCGCTACGCCATTTGCTTCTCCACTTGTACATTCTTCCCTTCCCCCCTCTCTCTCTCTCTCTCCAACCCTCGCCCTCGCCCTCGCCCTCGCCCTCGCCCTCGCCCTCGCTCTCGCCCACATCTCCACCCGCACCTCCCACTCCCATCCCCATCCCCCACCTCCAACCCCCCGAACTTTATCGACATCTTTTCTCCTTTCAGCTCGCTGCATTTCTTGCAGGGGTATCATGAATTGTTACGAATTGCATCACACTGATTGTGAAAACTCTGCAAATGCTGACTGGTTATTTGAAATATGTGTGCCCTGAGGAATTTCATTATAAACAGTGGACAACAAGCGAATGAACAAACTAAAAGGCTGGAATTATTTGTATGAATATCTGCATATTAAAGATCGAAGGATACAAATCAGTTGATGAGCAGACTAAAACCTGATGATTTCAATTCTTTGTAACAGTGGCTTGAGACACAATATTATGTCTAGTCCACTTACGCAGTCATCAAAGTCGTCAGTACCAAAGGACTTACTGGATAGATTCCTGTGAACAACTGAAATATAGAGGTGTCATATGAATCAACGACTCGTTTTCTACAAACTCGTTTCATTTTACTTCAGTTGCCTGTGCCCACTGTGGCAGGAACGAAAATGCCGATGTGACCGAATTCTTCACGGTCTTAGCACAGCGACCAGCGGAGTACAATGTTGCTGTTCCATCCTTTCTTACGTACTTTTACCCGCCACCAAATATTTTCATCTTTTCGTTTCGGGAGCGATCATGAATCTTACTTTACAAAGGTGCTCTGTAGAGCAACGTGGTCACATATTTTTCGGAGCGTCATTTAGAATTGTTTTGAAAGTGTTTTTGCTGTTACGAAAGTTAAGCTCGCACGCACGTGCAAGCGCGAGCGTGTACACATACACATACATACACACACACGCACGCACACACACGCATGCACGCACACACACGCACACACACGCACACACACACACATACGCGCGCACACACGCACACACACACGCACACACACACAGACACACACACGCGCACGCACACACACGCAAACACATGCACTCACGCGCACACACACGCGCACACACACACGCGCACACACACGTACAAACACGCAAGCATACATAAGCAAAGATATGTGTGGCCATAAATACGTTTTCTGATAATGAAATACTGACATACTGTCAATTAAATGTCAATGAAATGTTTTGGAGGAATAAAAAGTTTCCGCTGATGACCAGAGGAACGAATCATGGTCCAGGACTATTTGGCTGGCTGGATTTGTGAACAATACGTGCACAGTTTTACTGATGAAAACCTTTGAAAGATTGCCAAAGTGGTGGAAATCCGTCTGTTATAAACTTCAGACAAAATTGTTGTTAGAAACAATGGGTGTGCTTATGTATGCACGTGTGCGTGTGCATTAGAAAGAGAGAGAGAGAGAGAGAGAGAGAGAGAGAGAGAGAGAGAGAGAGAGAGAGAGAGAATGAATGAATTTACTGGAACTATTCATGCCTGTCCTTGAAGATTTCTTTACATTTGTTACTTCTATATTCCCGATAGAATCCAGCTTGAGATTAGTGTGGCATGCAGAGAACGTTGTCCTTTACTCCCATCCTTCATAGAACGTCCTTGCGGTTCTTCTGTCAAGGCCTGCTTCAGCAGCACTCGCTGAGCCGACAGAAGGCAGCGTCTCAAGCCACTGTGAGTGCTGTCGAGGTTATAGGCGATGATTTCATTCTGAAACACGGGAGCGAGATAGGGCAGTAAATCACCATTCCTCTTCTTCGAATGCATATTCACGCTTTGGACTTCATGTAGAAGCCAGCTGGCAAAATCCATACTGTGGATTGGTAGAGTGAGTTCATGATATTTGATTAAGGGAAGACAGATTAGCAATGTAGAAAATCAAATAATATACCCGTTGCTTAACTGTGATTGTCTCATTCATGGTGACAAAGCGTAAGTTATCCTCAGTCAAATTGCCGATTGTTTCGATGATAGTTATCATCATTCGAAGAATTACATATACCGGAAGTCCTTTACCCGTGAACAACGCATATCACACTTGTTAAAGTTAAAATAGTCTCAAATCCTATTTCTTAATAAACTTTTTTCAGCTGTCAGGACAAATATTTAATGCTCTTCAGAGAAAACTTTTTCACTTTCATAGACTTGTATCTGCTTGGTCAGGAAACGCTTCAGTTGTTATACTGAGTGTTCACTGTTGAATAACCTCTTGAGGAGAGTGGAGAGTATTTGAGAGAACAAAAAGGAGAGGCCCTCTCTCTCGGGTTTACTCATGCGCGCGCATTTTTCAATAAGCACATAGAGACATACACGATTTTAATATCGGTTGTAGTAATGGAACTCTGCACAAGCTAGCACACACAATCTTCAGCCAGAAATGCAGACACTGTGCAAACGCAGTCTTGGAAATACTTTAATCTCTTGCATTCTGAGCCGTTCCAGAGGACAAGTTGATCAGCATACTCCTCTTGTCCACCTACTCACGGGACTGATGCCAAACCGTGTGTACTGCTGCCATTCAGAACGTACCTGGTTCTCGGGACAAACGTAAGAAAGCTGGAAAGCACTGTCCTTCCCACCACTAAGAATCCGTCAAAACCGTAAACTTATTGGGTCACTGTATAGCGAAATTATTTGTTGTGTCCCTTGTTTCACTTACATAATTTTTTCAGCAATCACATGAATGTGTTGTCTCAATTACCTTTACGTGTGAGGTCCGTTGCCGTTGTCCTCCAGCTCTGGACTTTTGATTCCTGATTTTAATAAGGACCCAAGTTATTGTTGGCGGCGACGGCGACGGCGGCGGCGTCAGTGTTCGTTGATGTTCAGCTTTGCCCTCAAGTTGGTTAGCTTTACTTAGCGGGTGAGAGGATGAAGTAGTAGGAAAAAGCCTGCGGATATACGATTAACGTTAAGCCATACTGCAGAAACTGTGAAGAAGTTATAGGCTCATTCTGATCTGACCTGTAATCCTTCCGTGTGCATAATGAGTTAGACATTTTGATATTAAACTATATATTATTGGCCAAAATTATTGCTGGCATTAATGCTATTATGTCATTGTTGTACTTAAAAGAACATAATCTAAACAACCTAGTTTGAAAAATGTGTACATGGATGTAAGCAACCTGGCTGTGCATTGATAGGGTTATAGCAATGATAACTGATTGTTCATTTGTGACATTCGCCAAAATGTTATCGATGAGTAATAACTACATCGACACAAATAATTATTTGATATTTCTCCTGAGATATTCAGTCATTAGTCATTCAGCATCTGGTCATCTAAGTTATAAAGATTGTTTTGTCACTTCCACAATGTTCATCCAGTGTAATTATCTATTTGTAATTTCATCGTAATGTATGGCATTGAATCACATAATGTTATGGTATCACCTTTTCGGTAATGAGTCAGTGCGACTATGAAGCAGAAAATAATTCAACTTCTGTTACCAAAACTTCAGCTAAAGTAAAAACTGTGAATGGATTGCGTCATCGAGGTTTAATTCACACCTGGTACCTTCGACAAAACCTCATAAAGCTCATAGCTTGCTGTCTGCATTCTACCGAAGTTCACTGTTTGTTAACTCACTGTTGGCTTTGCTGCATCGACTATAGTGTATTCGTCCTGGACGGAATCGAGTCTGGCTGAGGAGCCCAATCCTGACAGAGTAAGTGCAAATTAGACTTTAGCTCAAGTTAAGAAATCATGAAAAACTTGTCAGTACGTTCGGAATGTCGATTTCCTTTGTACAGAACAATAGGCCATCGTTTTCCCTTAGTAATGACTTATGCTTTTAAGTGTTCTTTCAGTATGCATTCACAAGACTGACGACAGTCACATTGTAAATAATGAATATCCAGTGGTCAAGCATTTCAGAAGCGCTTGAAAATCGTCATTTAATGTTCCTTTTCACATTCTTGTTTGTACTTTTATCAAACTGTTGTCAGAATGGATCTATAAAGTTGGTCGGGATAAAACTTGGCTACCTCAGATTTAC
Organism: Theodoxus fluviatilis; assembly: GCA_034096865.1. Lineage (NCBI taxonomy): Eukaryota > Metazoa > Mollusca > Gastropoda > Cycloneritida > Neritidae > Theodoxus > Theodoxus fluviatilis. The sequence goes on from JAWQFJ010002840.1 coordinate 239,864, forward strand.
AGGTTGGGCTGCTGCCGAAGTTTTCAGGGCTCTGATGCATGAAAGGCGACCAGAATAGTTGGTAACGACGGCTCAGTTGCCAACTTCCAAGTTGGCAACTATCGATGTCCGGTCCCTGAGGTGCATGAAAGTCGACTTGGATCCGACTTCGAAGATGCCAACCAAACGTTGTGACGTAGTAACTAACTAGGGTGAATCCCGGGAATTCCGTCTGAGTGCGCATGTGCACGCGTCTTTGGCTGTCGTCTGCTTGTTGGCAGATTCCCATCGGAACGTAATTAGTAAGCGGTGTCATGGACTGGTGTATTGTTGCTTGGCGCCATTTGACTATCATCATGCCAACGTCCTATTTGTATGTATATACGTATTGTTAAATATCACGGTGTATATTTTTCGTGGTTCTTGACTGGAGTGTGTTTGTTGTGGTAGTGTGCAGCAAAAAAGGGAAATCATCGAACACCAAAATATGTCCATGAAATTCATGGAAATAGAGTATAGACTCAATTCTGTGTGAACAGTCCCTGAAACAAGGGTATGCATTTTGCTCTTTTTAAAATCTGATAATTATGTGTTCTACCAACCGTCTGGTCAAGGTGATTTGATTTGAAAGTTTTTAAATCAAAGATCCTAACCTAATGGAAACACAGTCCCATCATTCTAGGTTCTCGCAAAAGACGCTCCAAGTTTGTTTTATGGGTGTTCCCCCACCCCCACCCCACCCCCCACCCCCCTACCCCCATCCCCGCTGCCTCTCACTAAACCTGTGTAGTTGAATTACACTGTATTATATCAAGAAAGACTGCCAGTTATTTAAAAAAAGAAGAGAATACCTCAGTGCGAGTCACAAAATGTGAGAAGAAAACGTAGGATTATTGAGATTGTGTTGAATGTGTATTTTTCCATGCTGTTTGGAAGTCTGCAGCTGTGATACGTGTACCGGTTTGACGAGCGAACATTCTCCAGTCATGTTTTGTGAATGGTAGATGGCCATTTTGAGTTTCGTTTCCTTTCACAACACCGGTGGTGTGATACAGTAGATATTTAAGGCATTTCCATTTCTACACATTAATTATTTTAAAAGTAAGTAAATTTTGTGTTGTTGTTGTTGTTTATATCTTTCAGTCAATTGTTATATTTGAAAGTTGTTCGATATTTGTACATTTTTTGTTGTGATTTGTTGTTGTACTCATATTGGACTCATGATTTGAGACATATTTGTTGAACTTGTTGTGTTGATGGACATGCTAATAAAAAGATTCGTCTGATTTTGTTACATGTTGCGAAAAGCATCAATCGAATAAAGTGGTTCACTCGAAGCATGCCAGTGTGTTGACGCTGTGTTCCTTTGCAAAGTCTGTGTCATTGTACAAGTACGACTAAAGTCGACAGAAAGCATAGATCAGCTCTAAAAACAAACAATGCAGTCCATTACTGGAGGTGTACTGATGAAGAACACGCTTGTGTCCCTCTTTCTCTAAGAGGAGACTTATGGGGCCTATATATTCGATTCAAAACGTGCAGAGGTAACCTTGACTATGTATTTCGATTGTTTAGTGGATACCTTGCCTGCTTTTGCTGACAAAGGTAAAAAGAAACTAAACGTTATCGGTTCCGGTAGTTCCACAACTATTGATCCCAAGGTTGGAAGTGGTGTTGTTTCTTTAAGCCATGGACCTTATTACAAGATACAAGATACTTTATTGTCCTCATTGTTACAAGGAAATTTGTTTTGTCGGTGGCAAAAACATAATACATAGATACAAAAACAGAAACGTACAAGTTCAACATTAATTAACTCAATCACAGCGCTCAAGTTATGGAGTCCACACACTAATCATAGGCCATAAAATAAGATAGCATGCAATTGTATCATAATTTATTACTCTAACAAATGTAATAACACCATGTTACTTCAAGTAAATATACATACTGAACACGCGCATCAGATATAGTAAACAGAAAGACACAATAAGATAGGACACATTTAGCGCTACATCATAGGCAATTCAATTTAATAGAGAAACATTCTACATCGCAACAAGTAATCACAGAAGGAACAAAAGACACAAGCATGCACATCAAACAACCATCGTCACGCAATCACACATACCCGATCTTCAACCATAACACATGTACAAGCCCACACCCACCAACCCCCACCCCCACCCACCCCCCCACATCATGTTCTTCATCCTGCATCACAACACAATCACAGGAAAGACCAACAAGAGACAGGCATGCACATCAACAACCTCACTCACACATCATACATACACGATCATCAACGCATAACGCATACACTCCACCACCACCACCACCACCCCACCACCACCCCCCACCCCCACACACACACTCTCACATGTTCATCCTTGTTGGCACAGACATAGTTCACACCATTCATAGCCCTTCCTGTCACAGTTCACCTCACTACAAGTCCTCATAGTCCCAGTTCACATTACTCCAATCCTCCGTCATAAGTCACATCAATCCTGGTCACATAGTCACAGCTCTCATCACTCACCCTCACAGTCACAGTTCACATCACCCACTCTTCAGTCACAGTTCGCGTCACTCCTGGTCCCACAGTTACGTCAAGTCTCGTGCATACTACCCATTCACCGGGACTCGTTGAAGAGACGGATGGCTGTCGGGAGGAACGAATCCCTCATACGGTTTGTTCTGGCAGGCCAGCACCTCAGGCGACGTGAGGACTCACGAGTGGGTTCGCATGACGCGAATGCCTGGTGCAGAGGGTGGCGGTCGTCGGAGCCAGTGATGGCGCCGGCTTCCTCCACGACCTTCTCCAGCCTCTCCATGTCACCCTTCCTCACACTGCTGTGGTAGCACAGCTGGTTGAAGGAGACGACGCTCTCAATCGTCGCCTGGTAGAAGAGGTGGAGAATCTCAGGGTTGACGCGGAACTGCCGCAGCTTTCTCAAGAAGAAAAGTCTCTGGTTCGCCCGCTTGCACACGGCGTCCACGTTCGGCGACCAATCGAGCTGCTTATCGAAGATGGTGCCCAGATACTTGTAGGTATCAACCATCTCGACTGGTTTGCCCTTGATGATGATGGGATCGATCGTGGTCTTGTTGTCTCGTCGAAAGTCCATGATGAGCTCTTTGGTCTTGGTCACGTTCAGCTCCAGGAAGTTGTCGTCGCACCACTTCACCAGTTCCTCCACGGCGTTTCTGTACGCCGATTCGTGGTTCTTCAGGATGAGACCTAACAGGGATGTGTCATCTGCGAACTTCAGCAGCAGGTTGCTGAGATCACTGAGGCGACAGTCGGCGGTGTACAGCGTGAAGAGCTAGGGTGACAGCACGCAGCCTTGAGGGGCGCCTGTGTTGGTGGTGATGGCGTCAGACAGAACCTGTCCAACACGCACTCGATGTGTTCGCTTCGTGAGGAAGCTGAAGACCCAGCTGATGAGGCCTGGGTTGACGTCGTACTCCAGCAGCTTCCTCATCATCAGATGAGGCTGGATGGTGTTGAAGGCGCTGCTGAAGTCAATGAAGAGGATCCTTTCGTACGAGGAGGGCTTCTCGAGATGGTCGTATACGTAATGAAGATTAACGCGGCGGCCATTAGACTTTCAAAGCGAGGCCAGCACATCAAATGTTTTCAGCTCCACTCGTAAGCGTCAGAGCATCTGCTTCGTTGTCTTGTTCCTTGTCAAAGAATTTGTCGCTAGTGCCTCGTATCTCGCTTGGAAACGCCGAGACACGGTTGGAAAAAGATTCAGTACAGTAGATGATACACATTGCCGTCAATTTCACAGCTTTTCTTGCTGCATTAGTGTAAACAGTATCGATAACGGGGCACCGGTTACGAAATGTTCAGTCCTGATCTCATAGTGACATATAACCGCTTTCAGCAGGAAAGCTGCTCATTAAATTACATATAAAATATAAAGAAGCTATGTGACTGAATAAAGATAGACACAGTTTGTGGCATTAGATTGGCTGCATTTATCTCAGATGACTAGCTTTTCCATTGTTTTAATGAACCGACCAGGTGCGGAGAGCAGCTAATACATCCGATGCGGATTCAGCGGTTTACAAGGTTCGAAGTAGATCTGCAGTACTTTTAAGGTAGATACATCGTATCTTTTGTCTTTTCCTGTTCACATAACTGCTACTTTGTGAGCAATTTTTCTCCTTGCAGATGGATTTGTATGAGTTTTCAACAGGAACGCACTACGTCATCGTACTTATTTTGGTAAGAGGCGAATAATTAATGAACTCGTGGCTTGACTTGCTCTTATAATAACTACCCATTAATTACTAATCGTAATCAATGGCCTTGCATATTATATAAAGGTTGATAAACCATACAAATTACATGCATTCATTATTAATTTATTCAACGGAAACGATGTGTCTGTGTCCAGTATGTGTGAGCGCAGACGTTACTATGTATGCAGGGATGAGTTAATGCATTATGTGAACCCGAGTCTGTATTGACTCTGGCACAGCTCACAATGAATGAGTAATAGACTTGACCTGCGCCAAAAACGTTCCGATACATTTTTTCCCTCCACTTTTTACAGAAATCATTCAGAAGTCAAAACTTGTTTCCATTTCAACACAAACATTTTATTTTATCGAATAAACGCTTGTTTATTGCCTCAACAAAAGTAAGTTATAAGTTCTGTGCGAAATAGTCTTAGATCTGTTGTTAACGAGTCCCTCTCATCTGGCACCTTCCTTTCCGTGTACAAGTCAACCATAATTAAACCACTCCTGAAGAAGCCTTCTCTGGACCCCAACGTTTTGAAAAATTATCGCCCGGTCTCTAACCTCCCTTTCCTGTCCAAAGTTATAGAGAGACTAGTACTCACCCAGCTGCAGCAACATCTTGCAACCAACAACCTCTTGGCACCCCTGCAGTCAGCCTATCGTAGCCACCACAGCACAGAAACTGCCTTACACAACATCCTCGGCGATCTTTACTCTTCTTTAGATCAGGGAATACTTAGCATTCTCATCTTCTTAGACTTGTCAGCGGCTTTCGACACCATTGACCACAACATTCTCCTCTCACGCCTGCGAAACACTTTTGGAATTTCACACTCTGCCCTTGCCTGGTTTCATTCTTATCTCACCGACAGATTCCAAACGGTCTCCATCTACAATCATTACTCAGCTTCTTCTTCTGTCCAGTTTGGTGTTCCCCAGGGCTCAGTACTGTGTCCAGTTTTGTTCGTTCTTTACATGCAACCTTTGTTTGACATAGTCGCTTAGCATTCATTTAATCAGCATGCATTTGCAGATGACAATCAGCTCTACAAAGACACCACCTTAGATCAATTCCAACCCACGTTAGACACTCTACAGACCTGTCTTTCTGATGTTAAGTCATGGATGTCACACAACAAACTCCAGCTGAACGATTTCAAAACCAAATGCCTTCTTGTCAAGTCTCAGAGACTAGTGACGCCTCCATCCCTCCCGTCTTCTGTCAGTGTTGGAGACGCTGACGTCGCCTTTGTTCCATCAGTCAAAAACCTTGGTGTCACCCTCGACTCTCGTCTCTCTCTTTCTGACTTTGTCCAAAACACTTGCAAATCTGCATACATACAACTCAGACAGATAAGCGCAATCAGACACCTTCTCACTACTCAAGCTACTACTATCCTAGTCTGTCCTCTTATTCTCAGTCGCCTGGATTATTGCAAAGGCCTTCTTGCTGGCTGTTTCGCATATCTCACTGATAAACTTCAAAGAGTGCAAGATGCTGCGGCTCGACTCATCTGTAAGTCAAAAAAGTCAGATCATCTCACTCCTCTCTTCCGCTTTCTCCACTGGTTGCCCATTAGTGCTAGAGTCCAATACAAGATTGCCTGTCTTTGCTACTATTACTTCGCTGATTCCCTTCCTCAATATCTCTCTAAACCCATGCGCACCTACACACCCGCTAGACAGCTACGCTCTTCCGCAGACACAATAATCCTCAGGTTCCCGGAGGACTCTCTAAACCCATGCGCACCTACACACCCGCTAGACAGCTACGCTCTTCCGCAAACACAAGAATCCTCAGGTTCCCGGAGGACCCTCCAGTTAAAACAAAATTTGGTGAACGCTCTTTCTTTTAAAAATCAGGCTCCCTCTATCTGGAATGACCTCCCCGCCTCTGTTCGTCACTCAACTTCTCCCTCGACCTTTCGCTCTGCTCTTAAGACTCACCTCTTCTTGAAATCTTTCCCTGATCCTGTCTAAGTTTCTTCATCTTCCTCCCCTCATTGTTCTCTTTGTACTAGCTTGCCTAAGCCCCCTACCCCCCTCCTGTCCCTCCTCCCCAGTTTCATGGTTTAACGGTGACGCTGTGCATCAGTTTTGTCGAATGTCTGAAGTGAATGTCTGACTCTTATGTTATTAAGTTTATTAAGTTGTGCTTGAGGTGATTGACTGTTATTGTGTATTGTAATGGTTGAGTATGTATGCGCCTTGAGCATGCCTTAACTCATTCTTCTTCTTCTTCTTTCTTCAGTCTGCCACCTTCAACAATGTGAAGATTCTGCAGACACCCGGTTTTTACTCCTGGGTGGGGAGTTGCGCGTGCTGGGTATATTTTTTCTGTGGCTGGCACTCACCCGTCAAGGACATGAGCGTCAGGATCTTTATAGTGCGCGATTGATGTTGTGCATGCGTATCACACACTAGGCCTCGGTTTATGAAGGTCCCATCCGAAAGACCTGTAGCCCTGAGGAGGGCCGTTTGGTAGCCCTGAAGAGGGCCGTTTGGTACCCGGTTTCACTCCTGGGTGGGGAGAAGCAATGCGAGTTAAGTATCTTGCTCAAGGATGCAACTCGGGGGACCGCGCAGCTTCGAACGCCGCACCCACTGGCCGCAAGCGACTGTAGGTCCAGCGCGCTAACCACTCGGCCACTCACCTCGCATTGGTAAGGCGCTTTATAAATCCACACATTATTATTATTATTATTATAGATCTACTTTAACGGTGTATGTCAGGGAGCAGATCGGCTATCTCACAAGCCTCTTGTGTGACCTTCATGTGAATTTTTCGAACGAAATCCTTCCATCACGTGATGTCAACTGTACACCACTCGTCAAATTTCCTCGTGAAACAAGAACCGCATGTTTGTAGCGTCGAAACTGATTTGTGAAATACTGAATACATAAACGCTGTATTGCTACATCCTGCACACATACCTTGAATTGTTTATACCGAAATCGCACAAAATTTTCTGTATTCGTGATTTCTGTATATCTTCGTCCTTTGAAATAGACGGAAACGATAACAACCGATCCGATTCGCACCTTGCATCATTCGTGCACATAGAGAAACAGCAGCCATTCGTTATGATGTGCTCGCCTCGTTCTGAGTTGCCAACATGGCTGCATTGAATAAGGTCCATTGGTCTCCTACGTGAGTTTGGGGGCAATTCCTGACTTTCGTGACATGTGACTGGTCGTGGCATTTGGTATAAATAGTTTTGAACATATTGTTGTTTCATATAATACAAAAACCGAAAGCGATCACAGATATCTTTGACATTTCTCATTAGCAGTTTTCCAATAAGTCATTCATTTAATATTCAGATTGAGGTACACTTAATTTGAAACATTCAACAGAATCATGACAGAATATTCGTCAAAACTAACTATCTGACCTTTGCAATTCAACACGCTCCGTGCTGTAAAACAATTTAGTGCCCACAATTTCAATAATCATGGTTAGTTCACACTGGCGACAATTTGCTTTTTTGTTTTTGATCTGATGGCTCACTCCATAACAAGTTTAGTGGGTCTGTCCATATATCAACGCTAGATCGATGAAAATATACACCCTGTCTGACCATGCACATGGCAAATTCATTTTTCCGTATTGTCACAATCTTCGCCGTGACAAGTCCTTAGTCTGCTAACAAAGCTACTTGACTAACATTCTCATGTCAACAGAAAAGTTCCATTAGTAACTGAAAACAGTCTCACTCCAACTGCAAACACTGAATTTGGAATTACATCCGGTTTGATAAATATAGGAGGATTTCGATCCATGTGCAAAGATTAGTTTCTGCCGCACGTGCTTGAACCTTTGACCTTCAGTTGAAGGAAGACCCGATCGAATGTGACATTGTGCGAAGTGGGTTTGTCGTTACACAGGACAAAATCCATTTGCATAACTGACGCGTACTGTCGCTTCTGCCCATCCTCTGTCCTGGTACAAGCTGCTCTGTTGCTACTGCCGCCTTTCCTCTTTTCTCCTTTTCCTGCTACTGCTTATCCAGGACCGAGAATAAATCCTGTACGATGCCGGACGCTGATTGGCTGTCTAAAATAGCTTCGCACCACTCAGCTGAATGATACCCAAAACGTCTTTGATGATTCTATCATACAGCTCATTTGTGCACCTTTCCTTTTCCCGCGTTGTTTTTGCTGATTGGCTATTGAGAAATTCGGCGTCGCGGAAATTGTGAAAGGAACACTTCTTCACGCTCTCGGTTTGTAAGAGATTCAGTTCCTCTGATGAAAATGACTCAGTCTGATAGATATAGAAATCTCACCGCAAGGATACAGTGGGCCCTAATTGAACGTTACCAATCGACAGCAAACCGCGCGAAATGACTAACGTCTCTCGACCAATCAGCTCCCGGCTTCGCACGGGATTTTTATGCCTGCCGGCTGCACTGCTTTTGCAATTGCTTCTCTTAGCCCTTCTACACTTCTTCCACCATCGACATCTACCCCTTTGCCTCCTCTGTTCCCCCTTATCTGGACATTTTCCAAGTGCCGCCGGTGCTACTCACTGCTCGTGTTCGTAGCTCAGTACAACCTGTTGCGACGTAGCCCAGTACAGCCTGTTGCGACGTAGCCCAGTACAGCCTGTTGCGACGTAGCCCAGTACAGCCTGTTGCGACGTAGCCCAGTACAGCCTGTTGCGACGTAGCCCAGTACAGCCTGTTACGACGTAGCCCAGTACAGCCTGTTGCGACGTAGCCTAGTGCAGCCTGTCGCGACGTAGCCCAGTACAGCCTGTTGCGACGTAGCCTAGTGCAGCCTGTTGCGACGTAGCCCAGTGCAGCCTGTTGCGATGTGGCCCAGTACTAGTACAACCTGTTGCGACGTAGCCCAGTGCAGCCTGTTGCGACGTAGCCTAGTGCAGCCTGTTGCGACGTAGCCCAGTGCAGCCTGTTGCGACGTAGCCCAGTACAGCCTGTTGCGACGTAGCCCAGTACAGCCTGTTGCGACGTAGCCCAGTACAGCCTGTTGCGACGTAGCCCAGTGCAGCCTGTTGCGACGTAGCCCAGTACAGCCTGTTGCGACGTAGCCCAGTACAGCCTGTTGCGACGTATCCCAGTGCAGCCTGTTGCGTCGTAGCCCAGTACAGCCTGTTGCGACGTAGCCCAGTACAGCCTGTTGCGACGTATCCCAGTGCAGCCTGTTGCGACGTAGCCCAGTGCAGCCTGTTGCGACGTAGCCCAGTACAGCCTGTTGCGACGTAGCCCAGTACAGCCTGTTGCGACGTAGCCCAGTACAGCCTGTTGCGACGTAGCCCAGTACAGCCTGTTGCGACGTAGCCCAGTACAGCCTGTTGCGACGTATCCCAGTGCAGCCTGTTGCGACGTAGCCCAGTACAGCCTGTTGCGACGTATCCCAGTGCAGCCTGTTGCGACGCAGCCCAGTGCAGCCTGTTGCGACGTAGCCTAGTGCAACCTGTTGCGACGTAGCCCAGTGCAGCCTGTTGCGACGTAGCCCAGTGCAGCCTGTTGCGACGTAGCCCAGTACAGCCTGTTGCGACGTAGCCCAGTGCAGCCTGTTGCGACGTAGCCCAGTGCAGCCTGTTGCGACGTAGCCCAGTACAGCCTGTTGCGACGTAGCCCAGTACAGCCTGTTGCGACGTAGCCCAGTGCAGCCTGTTGCGACGTAGCCCAGTGCAGCATGTTGCGACGTAGCCCAGTACAGCCTGTTGCGACGTAGCCCAGTACAGCGTGTTGCGATGTGGCCCAGTACTAGTACAGCCTGTTGCGACGTAGCCCAGTACAGCCTGTTGCGACGTAGCCCAGTACAGCCTGTTGCGACGTAGCCCAGTACAGCATGTTGCGACGTAGCCCAGTACAGCCTGTTGCGACGTAGCCCAGTACAGCCTGTTGCGACGTAGCCCAGTACAGCCTGTTGCGACGTAGCCCAGTACAGCCTGTTGCGACGTAGCCCAGTACAGCCTGTTGCGACGTAGCCCAGTACAGCCTGTTGCGACGTAGCCCAGTACAGCCTGTTGCGACGTAGCCCAGTACAGCCTGTTGCGATGTGGCCCAGTACTAGTACAGCCTGTTGCGACGTAGCCCAGTGCAGCATGTTGCGACGTAGCCCAGTACAGCCTGTTGCGACGTAGCCCAGTACAGTGTGTTGCGATGTGGCCCAGTACTAGTACAGCCTGTTGCGACGTAGCCCAGTACAGCCTGTTGCGGCGTAGCACAGTACAGCCTGTTGCGACGTAGCCCAGTACAGCCTGTTGCGACGTAGCCCAGTACAGCCTGTTGCGACGTAGCCCAGTACAGCCTGTTGCGACGTAGCCCAGTGCAGCCTGTTGCGACGCGTGCGTTACATTTCCCTTTAACATCGCAAATTGTTTGCTCTGTTATCGAACATGAGTTTTTGTCTATTTGGGGGCTTAAAAGTGGTTGGGGTGTGTGTGTGTGCGCGCGTTCGTGCGCGTGCGCGTTTGTGTGTGTGTGTGTGTGTGTGTCTTCAATGTTGTCATAATTTCAAAAAGTTTAATATAAAAAGGATATGGACTGGGAGCAACAATGAGGCTGTGTGCTGGTATAGCACATCCACTTTGCTTGCAAACGGTGTTTACATCTTGATACTATGATGTATAGAAGTGAAGAAATATATTTTTGAATGAACGAGATCGACCATGTGTTCTTCATGGGAAAATCATCAGGTGTTGGCGCGTCTCTTTCATCATGCACATGAGGGCGTAGTGGGGTGGAACATGAGGGCGTAGTGGGATGGAACATGAGGGCGTAGTGGGGTGGAACATGAGGGCGAAGTGGGGTGGAACATGAGGGCGTAGTGGGGTGGAACATGAGGGCGTAGTGGGGTGGAACATGAGGGCGTAGTGGGGTGGAACATGAGGGCGTAGTGGGGTGGAACATGAGGGCGTAGTGGGATGGAACATGAGGGCGTAGTGGGGTGTAACATGAGGGCGTAGTGGGGTGGAACATGAGGGCGTAGTGGGGTGGAACATGAGGGCGTAGGGTGGAACATGAGGGCGTAGTGGGGTGGAACGAAAAGTTACATATGGTTGGGAACGCTGCTTGAAACATTACCAGGGCTGCGTTGCATATACACGAGATCTTTCGAGGCATACGCCGTTGTCCACTATTGATTGCCTTTACATCCGCTTTCATCATGTTGACACAAGTTGACACCGGCTTATTCCTCGCAAGATCTTGGGTTTACTTGCGTCTAAGCAACGCGCCCCACCACTTGTGCTGTCATTTATCGTCTGCTCTTTGTCCACGACGCCTCAAAGGTCAGCGTACGTCACCGCCATGGTAACGGGAACGGAGCGGCTGCCTCTGGAATCGAACACATGCAAAATGCAACCCGCTCCAAATTGGAAAGACTAGAAGGTCTAGTCGTTGCAACGGAGCTGAAAATACACCAAGCGCAGAACTTCAAAACGAAACAAAAAAGATTCGTAGATCAATAATCTCGCAGAAACTTAATTTGGCCTCGGATGTTCTACAGAAGACATTCCAACACGATCGAGAATCAAAGATGCCTAATATCGAGATCAGGCATGCGCAATAAGGGTTGACGATCGATGCAGATCAAGACCAACGAGATACAACCATTGATATGAGGACAAGAAAGGACAATACAACACAACACAATTTAATACAATACAATATTATACAATACAATGCAAGACATCTTTATCACTGCCAAAGCATAATTGTTTTTTTCCAACACATGCATACAAAAACGACGTGAAGAACAATATATGATATGTATATTACAAATACATACAAAGCTATTTACACAAGTAAAAAGGAAAATAATTATAAACATAAATTTGTCTGAACGATTAGGTATATCTATTATTATGAGAAGTTGAAATCAGTTAGTTCCACTTTCCAGTCACGTACATGAACATTACTCATGAATAATAAATAAGAGATAACCATAATAAAACAAGACACACTATAAATGTGAGAAACTTCAACAAAATGAAAGCCTAAACAAAGGAGGTAAAAGGAGTTTCATAGTAAACAAAAATCTAAAGAAAAAATTGCCTCTTGTTAAATAATCTGACGGCTTCTGGAACAAAAAAGCGCCTGTATCGCTGGCACTTCGAAAGTTGTGTCCTGGTCCCTGATGGTAGCACCTTGAACTCATTGTGGAGAGGATGGCGAGGATCTCCTCCGATTGTTTTCATTTTTTATGCGCCCTCTCATTAAAAGTTCATATGGTTCTCTGGGATGGCTCCCTGCAATCATTTTCACTCTTTTGAATATACAGTGTGTTTGAGGGATTTTTTGTTGTTGGTGTGTCCTTGTTCATGTTGGGGTACCTTATGTGAAGAGGCAGTGGAGGAGGATGCTCTCTATTGTGGTTCTGCAGTACAGGGAGAATGTGACCTCACTCATCAAACTGTCGTAGT
>JAWQFJ010002840.1:257500-260078 GCA_034096865.1 Theodoxus fluviatilis
AAATCAAATATCATAGTAAGAAAGGTTAGTTTGTTCTGAATAAAATGGCACATAATATGTCATATTTTATATCAGCAATAACGTATATAAGCTTTGCTAAAGATAGTATGTGTAGTCTTAGCTAAAAATTCCCTGAAAATGACAAACGTTTAAGAGTTAATGGCCTTATATAGCCTACCAAGGCTAATAGGCCATAAAACACCATCCATCTATCCATCCATCCATCCATCCATCCATCACCAAATTATCAGTAATCATACAAGGATTACACTGATAATTTGGTGATGGATGGATGGATGGATGGATGGATGGATGGATGGATGGATAGATGGATGGTGTTTTACGGCCTATCAACCTCTGTAGGCCATATAAGGCCATTAACTCTTAAACGTTTGTCATTTTCAGACTATTTTTAGCTAAGACTACACATACTATCTTTAGCAAAGCTTATATACGTTATTGCTGATATAAAATATGACATATTATGTACCATTTTATTCAGAACAAACTAACCTTTCTTACTATGATATTTGATTTGAGATAAAATGTTATGTATAAACTATTTTAATAAAAATCTGCAGACAAAAATAACAAAAAACGCACTAAATTGACAACACTCTACAATCACAAAGAACAAAAACAATTTTTTTGATAGTTTCTTTTGTTTTCTTTATTTCTAACATAAAATACAACTATATTTACACATAAAATTTCAATCTGCATATTTTTTCATTCAAATTTAGTGATTTGATAGAGTTTTTTGTAAAGCTACTAGTCTGAAGCTTTCGGCGAAAAACCCCCCCCATAAAATAATGCACTTAACAACAGGTGAACTTACTTATTCAAAATGTATTTCTTTTCCTCTTGTCTAAGTTACACATAAGTCATTTGTGCATAAACCATATTTACACACAAAAAACTGTCGATGTGAAATGAAAAAAAAAATATGGTTCTATGAGCCTGCCGATGCAATTAAATCTGGTGGTACTCCAGCAGGCAGTTGCGGTCATCCTGTAGACAGGAATGTGTTGCAGGCTACACAGTAAGTTCTTGTTTTCCTTTCTATTTTGAATTTAGTGTAGCACAGCTTACAGTTTCTTCTGTCTTTAGTTTTGCACATGTTGGGGATGATGCTGTGGATGGTGTATGTGACTGGCTTGTCCGCAACCGGCACATCCGCATCAACATCAAACCCCCCCAGTTGTCTTATAAGTTCTTCAGTGAAGGCCAGCTGATTATACTTTGCATTCCTTTTCAATTCTTCTACATCTCTGTGTTGTTCTTGCCAGAGATCTTTTCATGGCTCTGGTAAATTTGTAAAGTGTATGTAATGACATGCATAGTAGAGAGATAAATGTATTTTTGTATGATGTGGGTTTTCACCTATTACTATGCAATTAAAACCATGTACATTGACTTAATATTCATCAGACGGCTTTATTTATTGCACCCGTACCACCTCAGCTCCCTGGGCAGCTGTTAGTGAATGCACCAAAGTTAATTTGCACACTTTTTCATCCTGGCAATCATGGGTACCCAATCTGCTCCTGGGTAGAGATCAGTCTAGCAGTGCATGGCTGCAAATTCTAGTGCACTTTAACTACCAGTCCGACAGTGCATGGCTGCAATTCGAGTGCACTTTAACTACCAGTCTACAGTGCATGGCTGCAATTCTAGTGCACTTTAACTACCAGTCTACAGTGCATGGCTGCAATTCGAGTGCACTTTAACTACCAGTCTACAGTGCATGGCTGCAATTCTAGTGCACTTTAACTACCAGTCGACAGTGCATGGCTGCAATTCTAGTGCACTTTAACTACCAGTCTACAGTGCATGGCTGCAATTCTAGTGCACTGTAACTACCAGTCGACAGTGCATGGCTGCAATTCTAGTGCACTTTAACTACCAGTCTACAGTGCATGGCTGCAATTCTAGTGCACTTTAACTACCAGTCTACAGTGCATGGCTGCAATTCTAGTGCACTTTAACTACCAGTCGACAGTGCATGGCTGCAATTCTAGTGCACTTTAACTACCAGTCGACAGTGCATGGCTGCAATTCTAGTGCACTTTAACTACCAGTCGACAGTGCATGGCTGCAATTCTAGTGCACTTTAACTACCAGTCTACAGTGCATGGCTGCAATTCTAGTGCACTTTAACTACCAGTCGACAGTGCATGGCTGCAATTCTAGTGCACTTTAACTACCAGTCGACAGTGCATGGCTGCAATTCTAGTGCACTTTAACTACCAGTCTAGAGTGCATGGCTGCAATTCTAGTGCACTTTAACTACCAGTCGACAGTGCATGGCTGCAATTCTAGTGCACTTTAACTACTAGTCTACAGTGCATGGCTGCAATTCTAGTGCACTTTAACTACCAGTCGACAGTGCATGGCTGCAATTCTAGTGCACTTTAACTACCAGTCTACAGTGCATGGCTGCAATTCTAGTGCACTTTTACTACCAGTCGACAGTGCATGGCTGCAATTCTAGTGCACTTTAACTACCAGTCGACAGTGCATGGCTGCAATTCTAGTGCACTTTAACTACCAGTCGACAGTGCATGGCTGCAATTCT
>JAWQFJ010002841.1:0-2500 GCA_034096865.1 Theodoxus fluviatilis
TCGACATATGCAAACACGCGATGAGATGCAACCTCTGAGGTATTCAAGCGTTTCGGAAACTTGGCGCTCACAGCCACTAGGGTACTAGAGCATTTCAGTCAAGTGGCGGGCTCAAGGTCAGTCTGTGGTTGACAACTGCACGATACAGGATATAATTTAAATTACAAAAATTATTCCAGCGCTATGACTCGTTCCCATTTCAGTGCAAGCATCTCTCTACTCTAGCAACCTGATCCTTCCTCACAACCAACTCTCAGCAGACAGCAAACGCAAGTTTTCTGACAAATCCCCCAAATGTCGACGGATGCAACTCAATGCGATCGGGTCAACACGGGGTGTTTTTACCTTCAGCACACGAATTACTAATTTACTCCATGTCGAAACGACCTCCCGTCTGGCGTATCGAGTGGACAAAGTTTTATCGTCTGCAATAGTGCAAAGGTACACAAGTGTACAAACCTTCGTGATTGTGGAATTCCCCTGGTGTTGACAGACGAGTTGATCGTAGGCAGGAGAGGAAGACGGCCCAAATGCCGCAGACGACAGACGGGAGGAGGTGACCGCGATCCAAGCAGACGACAGCTACGCACCCAGCACTCGAGTACCCGGACCGATGCAATCACGTGATCGTCTAGCCGCTCATCTGCTGCGTATTCACCCGCGGAGATTAAATGAGGCACGTTTCCTGAACAGAGTAGTCGAAGTAGTTGGAGCTTGGGGCGTATTGCCTTCGCTAGGCACCTTGCAAAATCTTTCAAGGAATAGGGCGGGCTCAACACATGTCAGCACGATGAAAGCACATGTAACGTTAGTCAAATGTTTGATACATTTTGACACTGACCTATTATTTGCCAAGTAAGTAGCAGGCGCGGATCAGTTCTTTTTTTTTCTTCTTTTTTTTTTTTTTTTTGGGGGGGGGGGGGTGTTTCCAAACTTTTTTAAGAGCGGGGGGGGGAGGGGAGGGGGGGGGGGGGGTGTTAAAGGGCTCAACCGAAACGTGATAGCGGGAGGGGAGGGGACAACCGAAACGTGAAGGCGGGGGGGGGGGGCGGGGGGCCGAATGACGACACTATGGGACCGCTTCGAGCTCATCCGAAACCTGAGAGAGGGGGAGAGGGAGGGGAGGGGGGGGGGAGGGGGGGGAAAGGGGGGGGGGGGGCAGAAGGACTTAGGTGCGCTTGAGCCTCAGCCAAAATGTGAGAGCGGGGAGGGGGGGGGGGGAGGCCGGAGGAGGACGACCCTATAACTGCGCTTGAACCTCAGCCGAAACGTGAGAGCGGGGGTGTGGGGGGGTGGTGGTGGGGGGGGGGGGGGGGAGCACAACGACCCTATCGGTGCGATTGAACCTCACCCCAAACGTGAGAGCGGGGGTGGGTGGTGGTGGTAGGGGGGGGGGGGGGGGTTGAATTTTCACTGCAAAATATTCCAATCAGCCGCATTCTGATACTAGTCATCATTACCACTTTCAGGCAGCACATTTTGTTACTAATAAAATAGTTTTTATTTTATTTTTTCTGTTGGGGGGAGGTGTGTGTTCCGGAAACCCGTCCGCCCCTGGGTAGGCTGAGCAAAGCGCCAGTGAATAGAGATTTTCATTTATGGTATTGCGCATGCGCACGCCCTAGTAGAAGAAAGGTGAATAAATCTACGTCAAAACGAAGACGCAAAATGTTGCTGCTCACGGCGTTCTGGTGGCGCTTGGTGCCCCCTGGGACCAGGGCATCCATGAGGGGCTTCAAAACTACGGTCCTAGCAGGTTGTTCCAGGGCCGCGTTCATAGATGTGAGCAAGGCCAAGATCTTGCGAAGCATGGGTCCATGTCAACATGTGTCAACATGTGCCAATATGATGAAAACAGACGTAAAGGCAATCAAGTGTTGACACGTATTGACACCGGCCTATTCCTCGCAAGATCTTGGCTGACCTCGCGTCTATGCAACGCGCTCCAGCTGATGATGAAAGCGCCTTAGGACCCTCTTCAGTCTGTACCACGAAAGGTTTCAACTTTGTATCCCATCAGGCTTTCACCGCTTAGTGTTTTGTCCCAGTTGAAAACGTTGGTCACTGGGCTGTTGGATTCCACTCTGTCGTCTCACCGAGCTCCGGTACAAGGGGGCTTTAAGAGTTGAGAAACAGCAAAGTGTGCGCCATCACGGAAGCCACCCCACAGAGATGTGGATTTCACAGTCTCTCTCAGCTTCGAAACAACACCAATCCAACCAAGTGTGTATCATAATAACCATAGATACATGTATATAGGATGACTGAGTGTGCTGGGTGTGGAGAGCAGAAGTGAGTGTGCAAGGGGGGATGCGATGGGGGTTGGGTGGGCGGGGGTGGGGGGTGGGTGGGAGGAGGGAGAATGGAATGGGTTGGGTTAGGGTAGGCGTTGTAGTGGGGACAATTTACTAACGATTCATTCGCACTGAAGATCAAAGCTAACTCGGCCTCGACAATGAGGGTAAAATACGGAAATGGTGAATGATACCTAGGCAACTCG
>JAWQFJ010002841.1:12500-42500 GCA_034096865.1 Theodoxus fluviatilis
ATACTAAATTTCTTAACCTACTTAACCCACTTTTACATTCTCTAAATTACAATGACTTAATTCCAATTCTAGTTTTGGGTTCGTAGATACTTTGGGAAAAACAAGGGGAAGTAACCCATGGTTGGACTCACTTGTTAAGTTACACCTACAAGATTTAGTTCCCTTTAACCATACAAGATCTTTGCCTGTGTTACACTCACAATGATGGGTTTGCTTGCCAACTATTGTGAGGTTACACTTACTATAGGGATCAGTGGAAGTCTATGCAGTCGACATGTTGCGCCTCGCATTTTTATCTAGTATCCCATTGTCTCTATAGTAACGTGTCTTCCCAAGGTTAAAAAGTCCCCAAATTCTACCTTGCCTTGTGTGTCTTACGTTAGCACCCATCTCGGGACACCTTCTTTCGACCACAACCTAGAGTAGACATTCACAAAGGCAGTCTTATTATGATTTATTCAGGTGTTTTTATATGGAAACCACTCCCGTTGCACCTCATGAACAATTAATATATTTAATTGAATTCCTTAAATTAAAACTTCCATACGTCAGTATCTCTTCAGATAAATTCATTGTACCCTGTGAACAATGTCGCCTGTAAAAATGACACAGTGTTACTTTCATTTTTAGACTCACTGAGCAGATAGTTCTCAAAGGCATTTTCTAAAATCCTGTTTATGTCATTGTTTGTCATATTAATTGCCCATGTATCATATTGCCAACCACTGTACATTGATACACTACTAGTTGCACATTATATTATTTCATTATAAG
This sequence comes from Theodoxus fluviatilis, assembly GCA_034096865.1. Classification (NCBI taxonomy): domain Eukaryota; kingdom Metazoa; phylum Mollusca; class Gastropoda; order Cycloneritida; family Neritidae; genus Theodoxus; species Theodoxus fluviatilis. Next base: position 13,275 of record JAWQFJ010002841.1, read on the forward strand.
CAAGAACAAATTGTAAGACAGGCAGAAATGCCCACGATTCCATTCTTGATAAATATAAAAATCAATCTAACTTCGTGCCCAGGGCCAGGGATGGGATCCAGTGTGTGTTTCGTGAATGGCAGCATACCCATCTTCCTCGACACGGACAAAAACGTATCGAGTCATTCAAGTTGCTGTTTATCACTTATTCACCAATCTACAACTGCTCAGATGTAACATGATACGGCCGAAGCAGTTTGATGCCCTCTGGAACCCCTGCATGGCTAGACGTTGGGTTTCTGGAAAGTTGAAATATACTTTGTGTTGAGCCAAGTCCTCCTTTAGTTGCTAGCATTTGTTAATCTCTGGTTGTTTAATCCATGCAGCTAGAGCTAGGAGTTGAAGAATATATTAACACATTGATTGCGCTTATACACCGCGTTGCGACGTAAGGCTGCACTAAGACCAAAGATTATAGGTTACACCTATATTGTGTAACCTATAATCTTTGGTAAGACCCCAAAAGCAACTGCGTCGACATGAACCGGCCGTTTTCAGAAAAATATAACATTCCGCTAGTATCATTCGTTCTTCGTCACTTGAATATCGTGATATAAAAAAAGTGTAAAGGCCCCTGGACCATATTCCCTTACCTTGATGTTTGCTAGTTTACAATTATAGCTGTTTCTAACGACGATAACATGTATTTCATAGCAGACCTCGAAGCAGCGGAACACATATAAAAACCGCTGGCGCTGAACCTCCAGGTTTTGGCATATATATAAAAAATGTAAAAAAAGATCGGGTTCGACCCCGTAATCTCTCGAGAAAAGAGAGGGAAAACACACACACACACACACACACACACATAAAAACACAAAAACCCAGGTCGGGTTCGAACCCACAACCTCTCGAAAAAAGAGAAGAAAAAAAAGTTTCAGCGCAGAATCAAACCTGGTCATGCATGACCAAGAGACGAACGCTCTACCAGCTGAGCCATTAGAGAATTGCTATGACGGAGTGTTTGTAAAGCATGTAAATCCATTTCTAAGCTATTGGCCCAGGAACAATCGACCATATATTTAAAACATGATGGATAGGTTCAGGAAAGCTTCTATTATGACATGTTTTGTTTTCCTTTGGCATGTCATAGACGCTGAATTAACACTCACACAGTCACACAGAGGAGGAAGTGTATTATACTTTATAGATGTTCACACCAGACATGTGCATGTGTGGTACTGCTACCGAGTACCGTCGTTCTACAAGCAACGAGTCAATCCTGATAACACGATGCATAACTGGTAGGTTTTTAGGCTAGATTTGCTTTGAAAAGTTGCAGAAAATCTTATGGTGGTTACAATCTGAAGGTATAACAAGTTTTGACAAGGAAAAAATCAAGCAACTATAACCATTCTGACCGTTGTCAGCCATGTTTGCAGAAGCTCCTAATCTCGCTGGAAACAAGATTTCATACTCTTGTCGTGGAACCAAACGACGAAAAGATTGACCTGATTTTTCAATACAAACACTGTATTCATTTTGTTGTTTAGACTGCAAGTGTAACTTTTCTGACTTGCGTTCCACTCAACACATTTTTGACCTAGTGGACATGTACTCGATTAATTGACTCGATTAAATTGAACTGATGTATTTGATATTGTTGCACTCTAGCAATCTTCTGATGTACGGGGGGTTCTCCTGGCTTGCGCTAGGATATCGATGACAGACACCGGTGGTCGTTTTGAATAAACTTTACTCACACACTGAGGAAAGCACAGTGGTGAAAATCAGCATACCATAATGATAACTGTAATAACGACTAGCAGCTTTACTCTGCTACCGAGTCTCGCTTGTCCCACGTTGATGATAAGCTCTCACCTTATCATCAGTCGTACTTGCTGCTCTCCCTCCATCTCGTTTTCTCGCTGCTTCTCCACAAACACCCGGTCTAGATTTTCCAGAGAGCCAACCGCCCCAATCTTCGAAGCTCGGGACCTCTTCGAATCTTGCGACGTCAACACGACTGACGTCGCGTCACACAACATGCTAATTGGAGCATAAACTCGGTCGCGGGTCAAGGCCAACGACCTGACCGATACGCAGAATCAACCGTGCCGCGATACTCGAGTATAATCGAGAACTCTCGCAACATAGCTCTCTCCCCAAAGACCGAAACGACCTCGTCGGTCTCACTACATGTACACTCACAATTAAATCTACAAGACACCACAAACCAACATCTAAAAAAATACACAACTAGCAACAACACCACCATCAACAACAACAACAAAATGCCGGGAAAAGTCAACTCACAGTCCAGGTAGTCCATGAATTTACAAAATGAGTGACATAGATGCAGAAACCTGACACATGGGCGTAAGCTTCCTTCCGGTAGCTACCGCCCAGTCCATGGGGTCAATGTCTGCAAGACCACTGTCCACACTGTCACTGAAAAGTACAGTACTCCTCACAGGAAGCGAGATGGACGCATCACACGCCGCCCTCGCCGCGTGTATGTCTGTCTGTCCTCAGGGGTCGCTCCATCCTCGCTCCCGTCTTCCGAGGAAGGCCCTGATACAGCATCTCTCTCTGCGGATTCGTCGTCATCGGTTGGATCAGGGTGGCGACGTGGTGACTGCCACCAGTCCGGCGGCAGGTCTTCCTGGTACCTCCAGAGGCGGGCACGGTTCACTATCCGGGGGCGGGCGCGAGGGTGTTGCTGGATGCGGTACACCCCTTCATGCACCTTGCCCATCACCTTGTAGGGTCCGGTCCACGGTCGGGCTAGCTTGGTGGTGCACCCCCTCTTGACCCGTGGGTTGTAGTACCAGACAGCGGTACCCTCAGAGAAAGTCTGGTCGTCGGCGTTGCGGTCGTACCATGTCTTCATTCGATCTGCGCTCTGCTGCAGATGTGTCCTTGCGGACCTTTGTACCGCCTGCAGTGTATCCTGGAGTCGCGTTACGTACTGGGGCACGTCACGGGGGATATCTTCCAATGGCCGTGGCAGCACCAAGTCAGCTGGGAGCCTTAGCTCTCGTCCAAGCATCAGTCGACTGGGGGAGATGCCTGTAGCCTCCTGGACTGCTGAGCGGTAGGCCATTAGAGCGAAGGGCAGGTGCTGCTCCCAATCCCTCTGGTGGTCGCTGACACATTTAGAGAGGCACCCGACCAGGGTCCGGTTGTATCGTTCCACCATGCCATCTGACTGGGGATAAGCTGGCGTCGTGCGGGTCTTGTGAATTCCCATCAGACGGCAGGTTTCCTGAAAGACCGCCGACTCGAAGTTTCTCCCCTGGTCCGAGTGCAGCTCCAAGGGCAGCCCAAAACGGGTGAAGAAACCCTCCACCAGAGCGCTGGCCACTGTCGTCGCCTCCTGGTTGGGGAGGGGGTATGCTTCGGGCCATTTGGTGAAATAGTCCATGGCTACCAGAACATAATGGTTGCCAGACTCGGTCTCTGGAAGGGGGCCCAAGATGTCAACAGCTACCCTCTCCATCGGTGCTCCTGACAGGTAGATTTGGGCAGGGCCATGACGGTGTCGGCGGGGTCCTGTCCGCGAAGCACAAATATCGCAGCGTCGGCACCAGTCATCCACAGCGGTGCGCCTCCCGACCCAGTAGTACCGCTCGCAGACTCTCTGGTACGTTTTCTTCCGCCCAAAATGGCCGGCTGCTTGGTTGTCATGCAGTTGTTTCAGTGCTTCTTCCTGCAAAGTCTTGGGCAAAACCGGGAGTAGGCGATGGGTATCTCCTCTCTCGTTCACCCACTTCCGATGCAAGGCTCCATCTTTCAACTGCAGGGCATCCCACTGGTTCTAGTATGCCTTTGTCACGGGGCTAGTGGCGGCAACATCCCTCCATGCTGGGCGAACGGGGCTGTCCTCCATCCAATGCACGATGGGCTGCAGGTCCGAGTCCTGTCGCTGTGTGGCAGCCAGCGATGTCCCTTGTATGGTGATCTGTCTTAAGACGCCACAGCATGGCTCCAAAGGCACCTGTTCCTCCTCGTGCTTGACTGCACGAATGCAGGCTGTGCAGTCACAGGGGCGGCGAGAGAGTCCATCGGCGTTGCCATGGCTCTTACCGGGGCGGTGGAGGATCTTGAAGTCGTATTCCTGGATCCTTTGAAGCCATCTTGCCCATTGGCCCTCTGGGTCCCGGAACCGCATGAGCCACTGCAGGGATGAGTGATCCGTCCTCAGGGTGAACCGTCGGCCATACAGGTACGTGCGGAAGTGGGAGAAGGCCCTGACGACGGCTAACAGCTCCCTTCTTGTGACGCAATATCGGCGCTGTGAGCGTTCAAGGCGAGCGCTGTAATAGCCGATGACCCTCTCCTCACCATCCTGCACTTGCGATAGCACTGCTCCAAGTCCTGCGTCGCTGGCGTCTGTGTCGAGGATGAAAGATTCCTCTCCCCGGGGGTAAGCTAGGACTGGAGAATCTGTGAGTCGACGCTTCAGTTCCTGGAAGGCCTCCTCGCACTCGGGAGTCCACTGGAATAGACTCTTCTTCCCCTTCATTCGATGTAACGGAGCGGCGACTTCCGAAAAACCACGCACGAACCGCCGGTAATAATTGCTGAAGCCCAGGAAGCTGCTGACTTCTGTGATGTTCCTGGGCGCCGGCCAGTCTTGTACGGCACGGACCTTTCCAGGGTCGGTGTGGATGCCCTTGGCCCCAACGACGTGACCTAGGAAGGTGACCTCCCTCTGAAACAGCCGGCACTTATTGGGGTGAAGTTTCAGCCCTGCCTTCTCAAGCCGTTGGAAGACGGCCTCCAGGAGACGAAACTCCTCATCAAGTGATGCGGCATACACGATCACGTCGTCCAGGTAGACAAGGACACCTCTCTGCAGGAGGTCTTGGAGGACAGTCTCCATGAGGCGTTCAAAGGTGGCTGGCGCATTGCACAGACCAAACGGCATCACGGAAAATTGCCATAACCCTCCATCCATGCAAAAGGCTGTCTTTTCCCGATCCCCATGTTCAACCTCAACCTGCCAGTACCCACTTTTCAGGTCCAAAGTGCTGAACCACTTAGCACCTGACAGGGCCTCCAGCGTAAGGTCGATCCGTGGCAGGGGATGGGAGTCCTTCTTCGTGACGTCATTCAGCCTGCGGTAGTCCACGCAAAATCTGAGGGAGCCATCCTTCTTCTTGACCAGCACGACAGGAGATGACCAGGGGCTGTGGGAGGGTTCGACGACACCCTGCTCCAGCATTCTCCCGACTTCCTGTCGTGCTGCCTCTCGACTAGCGAGTGGGACAGGCCTAGGGGCTTGCTTGATGGGTCGTGCTCCTCCCACGTTGATGGAATGGCGCACAAGGTCTGTCCTACCATCGTCGTGCTCGCTCAAGGAGAAGGCTCCTACGTGATCCCTCAGGAGGTTGGTTAGTCGAGTCCGGTCAGTAGTGTCCAGTTCCTTAGTTCCTTCTGCCATCATAGTTTGCAGGGCGTCTGGGAGCATAGTAGCCCGGTCATCTCCTGCCTGTCCCGCCGTCATGGCCACCTTGAGGAGGCGCATCGATGGTGCTTGTGCGCCTCCGATCTGCACAGGTCGTCCATTAATAAGTAGGAGAGACCGTTCCCAGTCTATCACACAGCAATGCTTTCGCAAAAAGTCTATCCCCAGGATGACGTCATCTTCCACATCGGCGATCACGAAGGGGTGAGAAACAACTAGCTCACCGGCCTTCACCTTCACTGTCACGACGCCGTGCACAGGGATCGGTCTGTGCATGACGTCAGTGAGCACCGTCGCTGATTCCTCTCTTCTCTGGAAGGGGTACAGATCAGTCTTTATCACAGAAATGGTCGCTCCTGAGTCGATCAGTGCCTGATGACGGTTGCCGTCGATGTGAACTTCAATCGCCGATCCTCCTGGGTCCACGCGGACACTCTTCAACCGATGACTGATGCGATGTGGGGCGATGGAGGCAGGGGATGCCGGGCTATGCCCCTTAAGCCCGGCGCATCCTAGTTTTCCTGGGCTGTGGAGGTCTTCTTCCTTCCCTGTGGACAGCGGCGAGCGATGTGCCCCGTCTTGTCGCAATTGTAACATCTGATCTGCCCTTGCTGTCCGTCCTGACGGGAAAAGCGGTTTTGCATCTTCTCCAACAGTTCCGCCATCAGCTGGCGAAACTGGGTCAGAGAGAGAGTGTCGCCATCACCCTCCGGCTTCTCCTGGCTGCCAATGGCTCTGATCCCGTGAGGGTGAGATGCTCGCTGGGCCGCTTCCTCGCGTTGAGCGATAGCCTCGACACGGAGAGCGATGTTGACTGCTTCCGCCAAGGTAGAGGGAGCCAACACCTGTACTTGGTGTTTCGCTTCGTCGTCGGCGAGGGCATCTACGAACTTCTCCCGCGCCAACTCGTCGATTGCCTCCCTGTTAAAGGCAGGGTGCGCTCGCCTCACCAGCCTCTCGATATCAGCCGCCAACTCGATGAGGGACTCTCCCTTTTTCCGCTTTCTCGTGTAGAGTGCTGCCTTAGCCTGGTCTGCATTTCGGGAATCTTGGAACCTGTCACGGAGGGTCCGAACGAGGGCAGTGTAGCCGTTCCTGCCTTCGGGTGGGATGGTTTCCAGGACTGTCAGCGCTTGTCCCGTCAAGCTGGAGATCAGGAAACTTGCTTTCTTCCGTTCTCCCCAACCGTTGATCTGCGCGGTCACCTCGAACTGGATGTGGTAGGCATCCCACGGTGCCTTCCCGTCGTACGTTTGTGGCCGCTGCACTGGACGACCGGCTGGGGGGTATGCCTCTTCCTGATTTGAGACGAACGGTGACGCTTCAGCTCGAAGTTGCTTGGAGGTCCGGTGGTTCTCTTGAGTGTAAAGTCTGGCTGGATAGGAGAGGCTTGTTTTTGTTTCTTCTTTCTCGTCCAGCCTTCTCTCCAGTCTGCAGATGACGGTGTCGAGCCGGGTTACTTCCCCTTCGAGGGAGTGGAGGCGTTGTGCTTCTTGCTGGAGGTTAGCATCAATGCGATCTACCTCCTCTCCTAGGTGAAAGCTTACTGTCTCGATTTTCCTCTGCAGTCCTTCTGTCCCGACTTTGATGGTTTGCAGCAATTCTTCCTGACACAGGCGATCTGCCTTCTCCTCTGCCTCCTTCCGCTTGCGGTCTTCCTTCTCCCGCTTGCAGTCTGCCTTCTCCTCTGCCTTCTCCCGCTCGCGGACTGTCTTCTCCTCTGCCTTCTCCCGCTCGCGGTCTCGTTTTTCCTCCTCCTGGGCTTCTCTCTGCTGTCTCTGTTGTTCGAGCAGAAGTCTCATCATCATTGCGACATCTTCTGTTGGTTGCAATGTCGCCTCCGCGCGTGCAGCGGATCGGGTTACGCGCTTTTCGCCGTCCATTTCCGTCGTAGACTGTCACTGCTTCGACTGTTTCCCCGTCTGTGGAACCAATGTTGCACTCTAGCAATCTTCTGATGTACGGGGGGTTCTCCTGGTTTGCGCTAGGATATCGATGACAGACACCGGTGGTCGTTTTGAATAAACTTTACTCACACACTGAGGAAAGCACAGTGGTGAAAATCAGCATACCATAATGATAACTGTAATAACGACTAGCAGCTTTACTCTGCTACCGAGTCTCGCTTGTCCCACGTTGATGATAAGCTCTCACCTTATCATCAGTCGTACTTGCTGCTCTCCCTCCATCTCGTTTTCTCGCTGCTTCTCCACAAACACCCGATCTAGATTTTCCAGAGAGCCAACCGCCCCAATCTTCGAAGCTCGGGACCTCTTCGAATCTTGCGACGTCAACACGACTGACGTCGCGTCACACAACATGCTAATTTGAGCATAAACTCGGTCGCGGGTCAAGGCCAACGTGCCGCGATACTCTAGTATAATCGAGAACTCTCGCAACAATATACATTTGTATTAATCCTGAAAAATTAGGAAATCATACTTCATTCATTCGAGCATTAGTCTTGACAGCATTCAGCGGACGAAATAAACATCAATCTACTTCAACCATAATGTAAGTGCGAGTTGCAGATGAAACTATCACCGTCACATAACACGGTGACGCCGAATGTCAAATCACTGCTATCTTACGGTCGAAATAATCGGAGAAAGTCTGAATAATCTGAGAAAGAAAATCGAATTGGTTTATTATGTGTATGAATACGAGTTTTTTTAATCGACTTCGGTCAATTTCGCGCTGCCTTGCAGTGATGATTTGAATACGAAGCAGTCGTCTGCAAGGCGAAAACGATCTCGAAGCCAGCTAAGCCGAAGTTTCGACCATGAATGGAAAAAATCGTATTACGACCGTCAACCACTTTCTCTTCAAACCTCGATTCTGAAAATTTGATACATTCAATCGGACCTAACTTTCAGTTAGTGTGCAAAATCTCAAGGAAATCCGTCCAGTAGTTTTTGAGATATAAGCCGTGGAGTTGGGACAGGCAGACAGACAGACAGACAGACACACACACACACACACACACACACACACACACACACACACACACACACACACACACACACACACACACAGACAGATAAAGTCTGGAGGACCTCCAGTAAACCATGAGGGATAATTCTTTCTCCTTTACCAGTGTTCTCAAATTCAGTGTTCGTCATTAAACAGCTTCAAAAAAAGAATTGACACGATGTTCAAAGACTACATGTACTGTGATGATGTTGGCCACCCGCTGCTGTTGCCACGTATACCACTCTCTGCCACTCATAAGCCACCGGAAGAAAAGTATAGAGAATAGGCACGATCTTTTAAGATCGTTAGAACTAGGGTAGTAAAAAGTGAGAGTAGCCATAAGTACTGATCAAAAGATCAGATAAAGGCCTCGCGGCCTAAGACATCTGAGGACATACTAGGCCTGGTAAAAGACCAGCTAGTATCCATAAGAACAATAAAAATACAGCCAGAGAACTACCAGAATCGGCGATAGGCCCTGGACGCCTAAGCAAGCCGAAGAATTCTATTCTATTCTATTCTATTCACCCTTAGCCAGTAGCCAGTGCTTACGTCTGCGTCGCATCTGCTCCGAAGACTATACGTTCGGACGCAGGTGTGATGAACTAAAAAAGAAGTTAAAAAAGAGAGGCTATCCCGTAGGACTGACTGAGGCTGCTGTGGTAAAAGTGGCAGCCAGGACTCGAGCATCTACTCTTCAGTATGCTCGAAGAGAAGCCGAGGGTACAGACAGAGTGCCGTTTGTGATTCGTCACAACCCTAACAACCCGCCTCTGAGCCAGTGGTTGAAACAGTTTCTGCCGGTGCTCCACACTAGCACACGGATGAGACGGGCAGCTCCAAACCCGCCTATTGTGGGAGAAAGAAACTGTTTCAATTTAAGAAAACTGCTGATGCCCTCGACCCTCCCCTTCCCTCGTACTTTGGCTCAGGAGACCAACATCGGGTGTCACCCTTGCCCCAAATGTGTACTGTGTCAGAGATACCTGCAGGACACTACCACCTTCCGCAGCGTCATTACTGGCCAGTCTTTCCAGTCTTTCCACATCAGAGACTGCTTGTCGTGCACGTCAACCAACGTCATCTATCTCATTGACTGTGAACAGTGTCACGACAGGCAGTATGTGGGTGAGACTGGCCAGACCATACGTAGAAGGTTTTACGGACACACGTACGACATCCGCAATAACTTAGACACCCTAGTGGCTAAGCACTTCAGGTCCCCTGGGCACTGCCTCTCCCACATGAGAGTGACCATTATTGAGCAAATACACGTGGACGATGCCAACATCCGTAAGCGGAGAGAGAAGTTCTGGCGCTTCAAGCTACGAACCAACTACCCTGAAGGACTGAATGTGTTTGACTGAGAGAGAGAGAGATGGATGGAACTATGAACACTTAAAGAGAGAGAGAGAGTTGGAGGTAGAGAGAGAGGGGGAGAGAGAGAGAGAGAGAGAGAGAGAGAGAGAGAGAGAGAGAGAGAGAGAGAGAGAGAGAGAGAGAGAGAGACAGAGAGAGAGAGAGAGAGAGGGAGACAGAGAGAGAGAGACAGAGAGAGACAGAGAGATAGAGAGAGAGAGAACACTCTGGACACTGGATGCTGAGAGAGCTCGGGCTCCGAGAACTCGGGCTAGAACAATTTTTTGGGGGATGAGGGTGGTGGAGAGAGAGGGAGGGAGGGAGAGAGAGAGAGGAGAGAGAGAGAGAGAGAGAGAGAGAGAGAGAGAGAGAGAGGGAGAGAGAGAGGGAGAGAGAGGAGGGGTAGAGCTCTGGAGTGCCTACGTCATGTCATTCTGAAGTTTTTTACGTCACGTGTTGCATCATTTATGTGTTTCTGTATTAACTGAAGAAGGGCGTATGCCCGAAAGCCTTTTGATTTTGGTGTTTGTCGTGTGTTTTTTTCTTATTAATATTCTATTCACCCTTCTCAAAAAATCTCCTCGCAAATGACGTCACGTTATACGACGTCAAATGATGACGTCACAGATTTTGCAAAATGGAGTCTGTTGAATTGTTTTCATTGAAACACCAAAATGTAAAAAAGTCACTTTCTTTTAAAACCTCGATTCTGAAAAGTTGATAATATTGAATGGGACCTAACTTCCAGTCAGTGTGCAAAATCTCAAGGAAATCCGTCCAGTAGTTTTTGAGATATAGGCCGTGGAGACGGGACAGACAGACACACAGACACACACAGACAGACTAATAAAAACCGCTGGCGCTGAACCTCCAGGTTTTGGAGAAGAAAAAAAGAAGATCGGGTTCGAACCCGCAGCCTCCGAGAAAAGAGGAGGAAAAAACGCACACACACACAAACACAAAAAACCAGGTGGGTTCGAACCCACAACCCCTCGAAAAAAAGTTTCAGTGCAGAATCGAACCTGGTCATGCATGACCAAGAGCCCAATGCTCTACCAACTGTGCCATTGTAAACTTGTAGGTATGTGAAGCATTTATAACGACCTTGTCATAAACCCTCGTGGTTCGTATTTTGCACTGTAAATTGTAGAAAAATGGATGATAGCATGAACTGTTTGGTATTTCATACGGATCTAACCCATCAACGTCAATATTCTTTTCGTAGTATCGCATTTTGGCGCCTGCTGGTAGAGGTTCAACATATATCGAAGCGTTTTGCTGAAGTAGGAAAGATAACTCGGTTTGACTCGATGTCATTACGCTGAAATGGTCGTTGTCCCCAACATTTCCGGGTCAGGGATTGATTAAATCATCATATTTTTGTGACACTGAGACCAGACCATCAAAACAATTAGCACTAGGCCTTGAATCAAATCGTCGTACGAGATCTTACGTTGACTGCAAATGTACAACAGTGCCGCGTGATTGTGTCGACATTCAGTTAGTTCGCTGGGCCCGTATTCACAACGGCGATTTATCTTTTTAACACTCGATTTATCCCCTATCCCCGCGTTATCTTGATCGGTTAGATAAGGTACGCTCGTCAGAGGACCTAGGTTGCGCTTTGCTATATATACTGCTTTCTTTGTCGTCTCTTCGATTCTCTTAGATCGTAGATGACGTCATGAGATTACGTCAAAGCGGAACAGGCAGTTGGAATCGTCTGAGTTTAGAGACAAGGGTAGTGAATTAGGCAGTACAGTAGTCGCCGCTTATTAAAAACACATTGGGACCGAACAAAAGTGTTTTTAATAAGCGGCGTTTTTATTAACCGTTTGCTTGTTGAACATGTCCATCAGTAACGAAGTAAATCCGGACCTTACCAACTGTATTTAAAAAGCGGCTGTTTTTATTAACCGCGTGTTTTATAAGCGGCGACTACTGTATTGCCTTTCTTACTTACATTCAGCCCTTGAGGCAAAATATTCAAATGTGGTAAGAGAGAGAGAGAGAGAGAGAGAGAGAGAGAGAGAGAGAGAGAGAGAGAGAGACAGAGAGAGAGAGACAGAGACAGAGAGAGAGAGACAGAGAGAGAGAGACAGAGACAGAGAGAGAGAGAGAGAGAGAGAGAGAGACAGAGACAGAGAGAGAGAGAGACAGAGAGAGAGAGAGACAGAGACAGAGAGAGAGACAGAGAGAGAGACAGAGACAGAGAGAGAGACAGAGAGAGAGAGAGAGAGACAGAGAGAGAGACAGAGAGAGAGACAGAGAAAGAGAGACAGAGAGAGTGAGAGAGAGGGGGGGGGGAGGGGAGCTGGGAAAAGGGGAGGAAGGGAAGAGAGAATGAGAGTAAGAGGGTGGGGGAGAGAGAGAGAGAGAGAGAGAGAGAGAGAGAGAGACAGAGAGAGAGAGAGACAGAGAGAGAGAGAGAGACAGAGAGAGACAGAGATAGAGACAGAGAGAGAGTGAGAGTAGCCATAAGTACTGATCAAAAGATCAAATAAAGGCCTTGGGCCTAAGACATCTGAGGACATATCTGTCTAAATCATTCTCTGTCCTCGCAAATGACGTCACGAATTCTATTCTATTCTATTCTATTCACCATGCTTCAAAAATCTCCTCGCAAATGACGTCACTTTATACGACGTCAAATGATCACGTCACAAATTTTGCAAAATGGAGTCTGTTGAATTGTTTTCATTGAAACACCAAAATGTAAAAAAGTCACTTTCTTTTCAAACCTCGATTCTGAAAATTTGATAATATTGAATCGGACCTAACTTCCAGTCAGTGTGCAAAATCTCAAGGAAATCCGTCCAGTAGTTTTTGAGATATAAGCCGTGGAGACGGGACAGACAGACAGACACACACACACACACACACACAGACAGATAAAGTCTGTAGGACCTCCAGTAAACCTGGAGGGATAAAGTCTGTAGGACCTCCAGTAAACCTGGAGGGATAAAGTCTGTAGGACCTCCAGTAAACCTGGAGGGATAAATATATCGGTGGCCCAACAATAGACCACGCCCCCTTTCAATCAAGGGAGCTAACTGCGTGAGCGACTTTTGCAACCACAACAATTTTCGTCAAGATGGCTGCTCCTGCGAAAAACAACTGGGTTCCTCCGCTGCCTCCCGGTTGGGAAGGTCGCTGGGACCCAAACCAGAAGGCCTAGTGAGTTTTACAGTCATTGATCCACATATATATGATAACCGATGTGCATTTTATCCCTGTGTGTATGTTACCTGCGTTCAGCTACTGACTGCTGATCGTGTATTATGCCTTTATGGTGTCCACAGTGACAGTCGGCCCAGCAGAGCTGCGTGTTTGCTAACCTGGCTTCTGCGTGTAATTAACTTGTGCATTTGCTAAATGCAAAGCGGAGTATTTTGCTACCTTGCAAGAGACAGTCATACATGGGAAATTAACGCCGAACTTTGTTGGTTGGGGTAGAGTCTGGAAGAGTGTTTGAAATTAATTATCATGATGAACTTCGCTCACTCACTCTGAGGATGACAATAGTTGTAGATCGTCCATGATAGGACAAATGACGTGACAAATTATAGTGATCGTATCGTTGGCATTTTCGCATCTCGGGTTTAAAGGGATCACACTGATACGGTTGTAAATGATGGACAGACTCCTAAGTTTTCGTCGGCTGCTTTATTTGTCACCCGCAATTTTTGACGTACTATAAGTCGTAATGCGGTTCTTGCGCAATCACGGGTCTAAATTTATGTTGCAGCCAGCCATGTATAGTATGTTCCCTATATTTTAGACTTTGGAAAAGCCTTTGCTCAGCTCTGACCAAATCCCCCCCCCCCCCCCTCTCTCTCTCTCTCTCTCTCTCTCTCTCTCTCTCTCTCTCTCTCTCTCTCTCTCTCTCTCTCTCTGACGAAATGTGCTGTCCATTATGCAACAACGCCCTTGAAAACGAGGAACATTTCTTACTGTTTTGTCCTAAATTGGAAGACTTAAGGGCAAAGTATCTCGAAGAATATTTACCAAGAACAACGAGGATAGGTTACCTCTATTTGATTGATGGCACATTAAATTAAAAAAACTAGACAAGTGGCGATGTACATATACTATGCTTTTCAGAGACGAAGCCAATTATCACTGTCGTCTTCATAGACAACATTGTCCTGAAGATCGATGTACAATCTGTGGAAAACCTGTATTGAAAATTGCTCTTTGATGTACCGTATTGTACACATGCTGGATGAGCCCTTGTTATGGGCTGTTGGCCTGACACAATAAAGTCTGAAGTCTGAAGTCTCTCTTGCTCTCTCTCTCTCTCTCTCTCTCTCTCTCTCTCTCTCTCTCTCTCTCTCTCTCTCTCTCTCTCTCTCTCTCTCTCTCTCTCTCTCACACACACACACACACACACACACACATATGCATAATGTCATTAATGATAAACATACATAGGCACACATACATGCATGCGTGTGTGTGTGTGTGTGTGTGTGTGTGTGAGAGAGAGAGAGAGAGAGAGAGAGAGAGAGAGAGAGAGAGAGAGAGAGAGAGAGAGAGAGAGAGCATTTATCTGAGTTTATATGCATGCCCCATTGTAATCAAAGCATTCATTCATGATAATAGCATGCTAGCAATTGTTTTCCATTGATGATTGAAATATGATAGTAATTGGACCTGTTCTTCACCATCCATTTAATAGGAAATTTATCAGTTTTATAGGCCTTGAAGATTCCAGACTGGTTTCTGATTCTCAGCTATTTACATTGAAATCTTGTTCACTCATTGGGAAAGTTCATGTATGATAAATGATGACACACTCACCTTGAAATAGGAGGATTTTGATCATTATTTGAATTTCCTAGAGATATCTTTGATATCTTACAGAATTTGATAATGTTTGATCAATGTTGTAAGGTATTTTCCCTTTGTTTTTCCCATTTACCAATTACAACAATTGAGTTACAAAAATTATCTAGTTTGAAAATAATTAGAAAGCATACTGTGATATGCCATGTTTGAAAAATATTGCTTTTTGTGATTCCCAATTTTGGACACATAAACCCACCCACTCCACCCCCACCCCCTTCCCCTTCCCCCCATATTACCATTGAACATGTATTTGAGACCTGTTTTATGTCAGACTTTTTCCTTTTCACCCTCGGTTTCCAGTTTTTTCATCAACCACTCCAATCGAAGCACAACATGGGAAGATCCTCGCTGGCAGAAACCCGCACAGCCCCAGCCCAATGTGAGTTATGTCCCTTTGTTTTTATTGGTTTCAGCAGTGTGCAGGGAATGCTTTGTGTTGGAAAATGAAAATGTACAGCATTGAAATAGCATGTTGTTTTGTTGTCATGTCATCATTGTGTGGCATTGACTTTTGTCTTTCAAGTTTTACTTTTAAAAGGACATTTGATAGATAATTTAATGATTGATAGATAGTTAGATAGATAGATAGATAGATAGATGAAGCATACTCAGAAAGGAGGTTGGAATTGATTGTGGAGATTTGAATATCAGCAGATTTATTGCTATAGTTATGCTGCTGCCACAAAATCAACTATCTAAGTTGTGCATGTCAGAATTTTTTTATCCTATTTTGCACGGTTTCTTGTAGAACTTACACAGGTTGCATTGTGAATGCTGGTAATCTGCAATGAATGCCCTGAATCTCTTTGGAAACTTACCTGCTGCAGAACAATGCATGCATGGTACTGGTAACTATTGTGACAGCAGACACTCCTGCACTTATCCCGCAGCAAATACTGTATAAGTTGAACTTGAATTTTCGCAGGTCCATGTTCAAACGTCTAAGGTTTGGGATTTTCTAATTCTAATTTTTGTCATGTAATTAAGTATCTGTTTCAAACTTTGCCTGAAAATGTTTATCTATTCTTCATAGCTGTAGTGTGGAATTTGTACATTTGGATATTTGCATGAAGTTTTCTTTTTATCCCCAGCTTGGTCACTCACCACTTGTCATGTTTACATGTTTTGCATTTAGATGAGAGTGGTTTGATATTTGTATGTACAGTTAATATTATGTGTTCTTGCTATCTATTCGGTGCTTGTGAATGTGAATGTGTTTTGTTGCTACATCATTACAGTGTGTGTTTTTCTTGGAGATATCGTGGTTTTTTTATGTCTGTATGTTTCCTTCTTGATCTTTTTGGTTCTTACCATTTTTAATTTCTCAAGCTATTGTCAAGAGCCATTCATTTCTTAGCTTGCTTTGTGGTCTTGTCAATGGGTAACTGTGTTTTAGGTAGATTCTACCCTGTTGATGTACCACCAGATTTTGTGTTCTTTGGGCAAACCTGTCTGGCTAATCTCAAATAGCCATTTGGTGTGAGAGTGACTGTATTCTCTTGAGTGATGGAAAGGTTGTGGTTTTTTTCCGTTTCATGACGGTCATTGCCGTCCTTTTCAAGGATTTGGGATGTGTTGTGCATTGTTTCATTGTCTTCAGGTGCGACCATTTTCTCTTCTATATCATGTTTATAATTCTTTGTGATGCAAGACAAGTGTCAGAATTGTTGTCCCACATGGGGATGTCCAGGGCATGTTCTCTCTCCTCTCTCAAGTCTCCTTTCATATTTTACAAAGACAATGATACTGTCAAGATGTCTTTGAGTTTCAAGATGTCTTTGAGTTTCAAGATCTCTTTGAGTGTCTGTGGTGCCTCCCATGGGCATCATGTGATCTTTCATTGTCTTTGAGAGCACTGTGGTCCACTTTTCTCCATTTTGCTAAACTTGCATGTCTTTCAAGGTCATTATAATAACTCCGGGGGGGGGGGACTACATGACTTCTATATGTTTAAACAGTAAAATCTGTCTGTTTGTTTCCTAAAGACTCCAGAATAGGAAAAGCTAGTATTAAAAAAAATGTTGCTATAACAGCAGCAGCATTTTGCTACATGCAGAGCACTCAGAGTGACGTCCCTTGGTTTGTAATGTTGCTATAACAGCAGCAGCATTTTGCTACATGCAGAGCACTCAGAGTGACTTCCCTTGGTTTGAAATGCTATAACAGCAGCAGCATTTGCTTTTCACAGAGCACTCAAGAGTGACGTCCCCTAGTTTGTAATGTTGCTATAACAGCAGCAGCATTTTGCTAAATGCAGAGCACTCAAGAGTGACGTCCCATAGTTTGTAATGTTGCTATATCAGCAGCAGCATTTTGCTACATGCAGAGCACTCAGTGACGTCCCCTAGTTTGTAATGTTGCTATAACAGCAGCAGCATTTTGCTACATGCAGAGCACTCAGAGTGACGTCCCTTGGTTTGAAATGTTGCTATATCAGCAGCAGCATTTTGCTACATGCAGAGCACTCAGAGTGACGTCCCTTGGTTTGTAATGTTGCTATAACAGCATCAGCATTTTGCTACATGCAGAGCACTCAGAGTGACGTCCCTTGGTTTGAAATGTTGCTATAACAGCAGCAGAGTAATCAGAGTGACATCCCCAAGTTTGTTATGCAATTTTTTCTCTCCAGATGTTGAGATGCAAATAAGGGTGTGAATTAGAGAATTTTCTTAGACATGAGTCATTCTTAGCTAGTGGAGACCAAATACAGGAATTTGATTCAAATAACAAACTTACCAGAAGAGTCCAACAACTTGTGCCGTTTTGAAGAGATGTGTATCAACTATTTGAATATGTAAGCAGTGAATCAGTGTCTATAATACTTTAGACCAAAAAAAATTAATTGTGGGGGGTCCCTGCACGGGTAACCTGCATGATGTTGTGACACCAATGCATGAAATTAATCACTAGAAATCTTTTTTTTTCACCCAAAAACTATTAATATGATTGGAGTACTCATTTATCCATCAATGTGAATGATTTTTAAAGATAATGAGTGCAACTAGCAAGGGGTATGAGGCAAGCAAATGTGTGACACCATGTGCAGGTTACCATCTCAATAATTTTTTTCTCTCTAGTCCAGATTTTTGTACAATCACAGTCATACTGAAGTCACATGATTTTCACATACAGACACTTGAAATATTTCAAGGATTACATAATAACACTAATTATTTGATGAAAATTGGCTATTCAAATGAAAATGGTAACCTGCGCGATGCACGACACCACTGCATGACTGACATCAAAAGGACAGCAAAGACAGAATAATGAAGGGAAACAAGCAAAGCAAATAAAAACAAACAATGGAGTAGTTCTATCTTTGTATTCAGAAGAATTTGCAGATCAAAACTTAAAAAAATAATGTCTGCGCGCGTCGAAGTTGACGTCATGTAGAATGCAGAAATCCTCATCTGGGAACTGGGGGAAATGGTAAGAATGTCCTTTCTTTCTAAGGACACCTCCACTTCACCCTTGTCAGGTCAATTAAAAGACAAATCACTGCTCAGTTCTTTTGCAATAGTTAGCATGATCGACAAAACATGCATGTCGGAAAGAAACGACGTTTTCTGGGAAAGCAACGCAGATCGCTTTGTTTCCTGGTTACCTGCAACATGTGTGCCACCACAAAATGGTGATACGTGTGATGCAAGAACTGAAGAAGCCTGATCCCATGCTTCAAAGTTCCTTGAGAATAAGAGAAATCATTGCTCAGTACTTTAGCAATAGTTAGTTTGATCGACAAAACATACATGACGGAAAGAAACAAGACGTTTTCTACAAAAGCAACGCAGATCACTTGGTTTCCCGGTAACCTGCAACACACACGACACCCGAAAAATCGACATGCGGTGGAAATTTTCCGGTAGCAAATCGACTAAGTTTCTAAATCTATCGCTGCTCAGTCAAAACTGAGCACTGTATTCAATACTATATAGCTTTAGAAACTGCGCACACTTTGTAAACGAAAGAAGTCCGAAATCGAGCGATTTTCAACCAGAACAGTACAAAGTAAAACATGCGGTAACCTGCGCACGTGGGATTGCCAATGTGTGTGACACGTCATTGAATTTGCTGTAGAAAGGCGCCACACGTGTCTAATTTACATAAAACGTCATCAAGTTTGGTGTAGAGTTTGAAAATACAGGTTTCCGGCCCATTCAGTTGTAGCGATGTTGCAGCATTTTTTTTTTAACCTTCGAAAACAAACTTTGCGAACCTGCGTGACGAACGCGACACCAAACTCAAACCAAGACATTACAAGCCTCCTGCAATCTACTTTCTCCGTTTCTTTATAACAAAGTGCTTGTGTTTCATATGTTTTCCAGTTTCCAACAGAATTCTGTGTATTGTGTAGTTTTGTCGTCTGCTGGACCTAAAGTTGAAGAACGGAATTTTGTGACGCCATGAGTACGCAAGTAACCCTCGATTTTAAACCCCAAATTTACGACCAAAAGCAAGTAATTGAAAGCATTTGAATGTATAGCTCCTTTATTCAATCCATGGCCAACCACATACAAGCAATCAATTGGGTTTCACTAACTTAAAAGTTATTGCATGGGGCAAATCAAAAGCATGGTGTCAGCTTTCCCGTTTTCCGACGCCATTTTCAGCACAAAAATCGGGATGGAATTAAAATTAAACATGCATAAAATAAACTTTTTGCCACGGTACCGTTTTTCCAGATGCATTTACATAAGTAAAACACAAATATGATTTGATTTTGTAAAGAAAATTATCATACATTTTGTTTTGGGGGCTTGAAAGAGGTGTTTCCTGAGAGTCTCCACTAGCTAAGAATGACTCACATACAAGCCACTGTGGTACATTAAATAACCCTATTACACCAGAATTGAAGGTCAGATATCTCTGCTTGTGATTATGTATTGAGTTCTTCCCTCCAAGCAGAAGAAATGCTTGCTTTGGAATCAGCAACTAGAGTATCTGTATTTTGACGACTAATCTTGGATCTCTGATTGCTTTCGTGAACAAGATACACAGCTCATCTTCCCCACCCACACGTGTAACTCTGTGCCAGTAAGAGCCAGCCTCGACAGGAAGGAAAGTAATGATGGGTAACCACCAGTGATGATTGATCTAACTCTCTCTGTAGCATCTTTCTTGACCTTTGACTGGGATTCTTTTTCCACCCTTCTCTGCCCATCTAAGGCTATGTTTCATAGCTTCTTTGCAAGACAGGCAATTAAACTGTCTATAGTACAGGGCTAGGAACTTAACAGTGATTGTACACTTTGATGTTAGGCAATGGTTGAATATCTATTGGGGAAAAACCTGAGGTAGTGGACAAATAACAGAGATGTCAAAGTTTCTAATACAAAGCTGAAACAGAAGCTTGTCCGAGATGCCTTGAGTGTAAGCCTGAAAAGGTTGACCATATGTGAAGACAAAAAAACCGTGAGTAAGCTTAGTTTAAGGTCTTTCGCTTTGTGGGTGTTAATATGTCGGAATTCAGGAATCTGACTCTTTCACATGCCCCGTTGTCAATAGAGCATTAGAGGAATAAACTAAAAGGATAAGTGCAATGTTAGGCATGGTTTTGATACAATGTTCAAGGATATTTTTGCAAATATAACAGCAAACTTGAAAACACCATTTACTGCAAAATAAGTGGTATATTCAACACTTTCCAATGACTTGACACTGGTCAGTGCACTTGCTTACTACATCCCACTTTGAACTACTTCATCTCACTTTAAGTGTGGTATGTCACTAGTAACACATACGTGAATGTCGCAAAATGATTCACATGTCCATCACCTTTTGTTCTTTGCGGAAAGTGCCCTCACAAATCTGCTTCAAACACAAAGTTTCACTTTTCTTAAATTTTAAAAAAAGTATTTCAAACATGACGTGCAGCCTGAACAATCTTTCATTGCTGTTGTGCTTCTGAAAAACTTTGTACTTTTCCATTAAGATATATAGCTCTATCCCACTACAACATCACAACCAATGCCAGCCAACACATGCATTGAATATTTAAATGATTTGATGATGACGATGAAGAAGAGGAAGAGAAAAAAGAATAAAACGAAAGTTGTTATGATGATTACTGCAATAGCCTTCTGCTAGGTGAAACCCAAGAACATCTCCGAAGACTTCAACAGGTGCAGAACACCGCAGCACGTATAGTAAAACGTCCACCTAGTCGTTCTCACAAAACATCCATCCTTCGAGAGCTACACTGGCTGCCTGTCCACCAACGTATTGTGTTCAAAACACTGTGTCATGTGTTCAAATGCGTCAATGGTTTGGCCCCACAGTATCTGGTTGAGCTCCTCAAGACTTATAAGCCTGTGAGGGATATCAGATCTTCGGCGCAGTCATTACTCCATGTGCCATGCTACAACACCAAGAGATCTGGAGAAAGAGCATTCTCGTATGCTGGACCGAAACTCTGGAACGATATCCCAGACAGACTGAGGAAATCTCCTTCAATACAGACTTTCAAGTCACAGCTAAAAACTCTTTTATTCAAAGGGTTAACGTGTTGAGCGCCTTGAGCATGCCTTTGGGTGTGAGATTGGCGCTATATAAGAGCCAAAATTCATACATACATACATACATGATGGCAAGAACAACAATGATGATGATATAAGAAGATGTATCATTCATCGTTGTTATCATTAGTACACCTCCTTGGCTTGTATCAGTGAACTTTTCAGGGAAAGAAACCCTATGTCCTGTGTACTTCACTGGAGTGCTATACAGCTGTGGGTGAATGTGTTTGTCTGTAGGCATGTGCATCCATTTTCATTCCAGTGGCATGAATCTTCTAATGATGACGATGATGATCGTGGTCCAAAGCCAACGTCCAGAGTGTGGCGAAAAGTTCCGGACCCCAGGTTATATGGAAATGCTCCGAAGCTTTCCTCAATAGAGACATTTTTGGTATTTATTGTGTGTAAACTGTCTCCTTTGCACTAACTGCTGCTGTCTGTGGGTGGCAAGTTTTATTTGAATCTCCTTATCTAACTTTCTTTAGAACTTAGAAGTGACCTCCAACTTTTCTGTCTTCTTGCTTCAACTCCAACTCAAAGGACAGAGGCTTAGCTTGACTCCGAATTTCTGCTTCAAGGTAGTGGCATCAGTGCAGTGTTCTGATTGAAGGCATCTTCTTCAATGTGATTGTGCTTTTGCGGAAGAAATTTCTTGCCAATTAACATTTGTGCTGTTTATTGGTCAATGCTGTTTTGAAAAGTGAGTAGTGTTTGTTGAAGATGAAATGAAATTAAGCTTGGTGAAAAGTGATAATACTGAATGCTGTTCTTTGATATTTTGAGAAATGGATAATGTGTCATCAGTGAGTTGCAGTGAACTATGTAATAAAGATACATCTGACATTATAGAAAATGAAGAATGACTTTTTCTCTTGAAGTAAAACTTTCTTGAATTAAAACTAATCTTTCAAACAAATTTTTTTAAAAGAAAATGGCTGTCATACTCAAATACTTATAAACATTTGGCTGCCGTACACTGCGCATTTTGGACACAAAGGAGAAACTTGGTGCTCTACACACATACGTTTCTGGGGCGGACACTTTCAGCGTGAGCCAACTGTGACTGAGATAACTCGATGTGGGACTCCTGTTTCATTGCCCCGAAGAGCACCCTCTTTCCTGGATGACGGTGGAGATGTGGGTACTCAATGCTTGGCTGATTTCCCACTAGAGTGCTGTCTGTTTCTGTCACTCTCTCGTCAGCCATTGTTCATTTTTCTGTCTGGATCTGTCACTGTGTCTTCCTGTTCTTTTCTCTCTCATTAGATGTCACTTTCTATCTCGCTTTCACTCTCTTTGGCAGTAACTTTATCTTTTATTCACTCACTCTTTTGCTCAGTTATTCTCTCTCTCTCTCTCTCTCTCTCTCTCTCTCTCTCTCTCTCTCTCTCTCTCTCTCTCTCTCTCTCTCTCTCTCTCTCTCTCTCTCTCTCTCTCTCTCTCTCTTCCCTTCCCTCTCTCCCTCTCCTTTCCTACCCTCCCTCCCTCCCTCTCCTCCCCCCCCCTCTCTCTCTGTCTCTGTCTCTCTCTGTCTCTCTCTGTCTCTCTGTCTCTCTATCTCTCTGTCTCTCTGTCTCTCTCTCTCTCTCTCTCTCTCTCTCTCTCTCTCTCTCTCTCTCTCTCTCTCTTATTTGAAGCCTTGTTAGCCTTTTAATTTCTTACTCTCTAAGTGTCCATACACAGTTTGCTGTGCTTGAACACAGTAGAACAAGCTGAACAAAGTTTGCCTGAGAGAGTTTACCACTGTTCTCCTCTTTTTGCTTTTTATAAGATTGTCACTTTTCTCTCACTTGTTTTGTTTTGTTTCCCCCCTTAATTTTGCATAGCTTTCCGTGGCAAAAAGGGTGAAAGAATAAGTCAGTGATTCATTTCATGAGCAATATTACCTCACAATGTTTATCACTGAGGCAAGGCAAGCAAAAACCTGATAAGGAAATTTACACATCGCACTCAAGAAAGGAAAAAACAGCATCCACACAGATAGCTTTCACAGGGCTTTAGCCCAGTTTCTTTAGCGCTCAGAGACTGAAGAGACTTGGTGTGCAGCCCACACACCAGGGAGGCGAAACTCAGGACGCGTGACTGAATGAAGGAGTTGTAGATTGCCGGCAAGACGTGGCACCCAATCTCTGTTGAACGTTGCAAGCAAACAAAAACATGTGGCTCGATTTGCATGTTTGGCATTCAGTCATTTGTTTGTAAGTGCACATTTTCCTCACAAACATTTTTCTCTTTCAAAATTTAACATAATTATGTTTTGATTATTTTTGGAAAAGTGGTGTCATGTGAAGAAATCATATTTTCTATAGGTGGAAATGCAGTTACAAAATGTAATCTCACAGTACTTTTATGCTGGAAATTACCTGAATCTTTTTCAAAAGTACCTACCTACTGTGCATGTGCATGCACACACACACACACACATGTTCATATTATACATGTATGTATATGAGTGTATTTATTTTTTCTTTCCTGTATCCAGTTCTAGTATGCAGCATTAGCTCATTTAATATTTCACTCTTTTTCCTTTGCCTGAAAGTTTTATTTGATTGGTTGTTCACTAACTCCCTTGAAGACATGAATCTCCCAATTGACACACCACCTTGTCCCACAGGGACTCCATATTGATATACGAATACAGTGTGACAGACCACCTAATTGTCCCACAGGGACTCCATATTGATATACGAATACAGTGTGACAGACCACCTTGTCCCACAGGGACTCCATATTGATATACGAATACAGTGTGACAGACCACCTTGTCCCACAGGGACTCCATATTGATATACGAATACAGTGTGACAGACCACCTTGTCCTACAGGGACTCCATATTGATATACGAATACAGTGTGACAGACCACCTTGTCCTACAGGGACTCCATATTGATATACGAATACAGTGTGACAGACCACCTTGTCCTACAGGGACTCCATATTGATATATGAATACAGTGTGACAGACCACCTTGTCCTACAGGGACTCCATATTGATATATGAATACAGTGTGACAGACCACCTTGTCCTACAGGGACTCCATATTGATATATGAATACAGTGTGACACACCACCTTGTCCTACAGGGACTCCATATTGATATATGAATACAGTGTGACAGATCACAGACTCCATCAGAAGCCTTTTAGTTTTATCTTGTCTTAAAACTCAGAATTCTTTCGCCTTCTAGTGACAGCTTGTGATTTTCTGTCAAATGCTGGAACAAAGTGAAGCTGGACTTCACAACTTTACCCCCAATAAGATAGTGACTGCATCTAGAAAATAGTGACCTGATGACTAACTCTCGCCAAGTTTTTATCATCTTTTTGGTGGAGGTTGCATGATTTGGAAGAGGAAAACGGTACAGAACACAATTTATCAGACAGAGGAATGTATATCTGTGGTGTGAGTCTGTTGGTGAAGAGTTTTTGTCTTTTCAGAACCCCACATAGTCCAAAAGTTTTCATTCCTTTGGAGTGCTTTGTTTGAAAAGTGGTTAGGTTGATTGAAGTATGAGAAAACAGAATAAGTGGTTTGTGGTTGGGCAGACCATCAAAAGGGGAAAGGGCAGACCACCAAAAGGGTAAAGGGCAGACCACCAAAAGGATAAAGGGCAGAGAAAGAAATGAATGGACAAACAGTTGGACAGATATATGGGAAAAGTGTGGGGGTGGGGGTGAGGTGGGATGGGGGTGGGGTGGGGTGTGTGTGTGTGTGGTGTGTGTATGTATGTGTGTGTCTTTTTGTGTGGGGTGGGGTGGGGGTGGATATGTGTGTGTGTGTGTGTGTGTGTGTGTGTGAGAGAGAGAGAGAGAGAGAGAGAGAGAGAGAGAGAGAGAGAGAGAGAGAGAGAGAGAGAGAGAGAGAGAGAGAGAGAGAGAGAGAATACTTGTATATATTTTTTAATAGAAAAGAGGGCTACTGAAAGGAAAGCTAATGCTTAATTTTTAATTAATGAGTGAACATACTGGAATACAGAGATAGATGGATAGACAGACAGAGGGAGAAGGACTGACTGACTGATCCATCAAAGGTCATTAAAGCTGATACACAGAGGGATGGCTGGATTAACAAAGTGGGTCAGAGTGAGGGGGTGGACTGATGAACACACTTGTTCAGGCAGAGAGCATTAAATACACACTGACATAAATACAGAGATGACTCTGATACTCACACACCCAGAGCAAACTGGCACACATGCACACATGCCCCCTTTCTTTACCCTGCCTGTGGAAACAACATTTGCTGTGTCTCTTGTTATATTCACCTGCGTGAGAATTGTCACACATTAAAAAAATAAGTGAAATAATAATATGTGTGTGCTCATACTGGAGTTAATTTTTTATGTCATAGTTTCGATTTATTGTAGCCCTGAGTCCTATTATGTCAATGAAATAATAATTTCATGTTTTAGTCTATATCTGTCATATCATGTGATTGGTGGTTGAATGTTATGGGCTGTTTGTCAATAATTTATTTTCAATGTAGTATGTGCAATATATTGTCTTGAATGTTCTTCCTTGCATGATATATCTGCATTATGATACAGGCGCTTGCATGCTTGTCCGTTGTAGGCCAGAAAATGCATTTTGGAACATATTTATGTTGATTTGTTTTCAGTGTCATGTTTATTCCAGCACTTGCTTTGATGGTAACAGAATGAGTCTGTTCTGTCAATATTTTGTCATCAGCACACTGGTAAATGAACATAGTCTGGCATGCTTTGTTACTTACCCAATATTTGTGGCAGCAAGATTTATTTATATCCAGTCAAAATCAGAATGATTTATTCCAAGTAAAAATCATAAACTTTCTTGCTTTTTAAAAATTTGAGAATTTAATTTTTTTTAAACCTAAGGTGTCATGATTGTTGTCGGCTATGTGAAGGTGGAGAAATTGTTGTCAGGTCAGGTCAGTGTGTGATATTATGGATTGGTTGGCAGGGAAAGGCCAAAAGATGCAAGCCCTGAGTCCTTTTGCATGCTTCATGCTTGTGTCTACGCAATAGGCCTGGACCCAGGCTGATTCCACCAATCTGGGATTGCCCTCGGGTGATGATCGTCATGGCAACCAATCAGGGGAGGCAATTCCCATGGCAGATCTCAGTGGCAGTGCGATGCGTGGGGCCGCTTCGTATGAGGTGTGTTGTATTGCTTTGGTCCCTTTCTGCATGGACGCATGGCAGGTGGAGGTGGAAGCAGCCTGTGTGTAACCATAATCATTGGTGCTGCGTCGTTTGAAGCATGGTAGCAGTAGGTGGAGAATGGCAAAGTGTGTCATATCCTGTTTGGAAAGACAGGGTCTTGTTTATTCATCCAAGTGAAAGTAGGTTTGGTGCTGCCACAAGACAAGGAGAGAAAGGAGGAAAATCACATGAAAGGAGCAATTGTACTTTCTCAAAACATGCGATGAAATAGAGAATACTGAGACTCCCAGTACGAGTGCAAACCGCCACCAAAAACACCAGTTTTTCTTCTGTGACTTGCATAGTTTAGGTCATTTTGGCATGTGCTGGAGGTCACAGAGTGCAGAATGTTCATCCTAACAAAATCCTAACATAATGTGATACTTAATTGTTTAATCTATCAGAAATTGAAAAAAAAAATCATATTATCTTAGGTTGGCTCCTACCAATCTTTCGTAACCATACAGCAAGAGTGGCTCAGTAACTTCACCCTGGTTTTGTCATAAGCAAGAAAGGGTCACAAATGTATGTGTGTATATATATATATATATATATATATATATATATATATATATATATATATCTATATATATATATATATATAAAAACAATAGAACAACAATTGAACAAGGAAAAGTTTAACTTCAGTAAAGTTCTCTGGAGTATAGTCAGGCAGGCTCAGTCACCGCATCTATAAGTGGTTAGAACCAGTAAGATATAGCCTTGTGAGTGCTACTGGAGCAGGCCCCAAAAGCACAAAGACCTCAGCAATCCAGCCGATGAAGGCGGTATTAATGCAACACAATCTGTATGAAAGTCATAGCAGATGAGGTAAAAGAGTTTGCCAGTCTCATGTGTTGTTGAATAGTAGTCAAACAAAAACAGTTTGTTGACATGTTCCTTCCCTGGAGTCAGTCTTCAGCAGTATGCTTGCCCTGAATTCAAGGAGACTCACAATTGTCAGCCTGTAAAACAGGGTTGTTATAAGTAACATTCAGATTCTTCTGGTGACTTTGTTTTTAACTAAGTCACAGAAAAGAAACAAAACCTATTCTAGCATCCTGCTCGGAAGAAGAAGGAGAAGAAGAAGAAGAAGAAGAAGAAGAAGAAGAAGAAGAAGAAGAAGAAGAAGAAGAAGAAGAAGAAGAAAGCTATTTCATGACAGATGTAAACTGGAACAAGCTTATGACAAAGAAAAAAAAGCTCATGAAGCAGTCTGTCTGAAAAACTTTGACTTCACAACAAGATATGACACGATGTTGCTCATGCTATCCATGGTAGAGTGGTGGTGGTGGCAGGTGGCTGCTTTGATTCTGCTCTCAGCTGCTTTTGATCACTACCTCTCTGTGAGGCTTCTCTCCCCTTGTGTAGTCTGGGGAAATGCAAGTCAAACATATAATTGTGAGCATCCAAGGTAAAAACACGACTAAAGTTGCTGGAACAATTTTTGAGAAAATGCGCAGCACAGTTGCAACTGGGGAGCTATGACACATATATACATTTCTATAGCTATATGCTAAAGTAAAATATTAATCATATGTGCTACAAGTATAATACTTTTTCTCAAATTTGTATTGAAAGATATCTGTTTGTGGTTGAAAAATCCTATCATTGTTCTCCCTTGGATGCTCATATTTCTCATTTCCATGTGTAGTACTAAAACTGCCTGATTTCTTGAAGATCCATCACTATACATACTAGAACTAGTAACTTACTCATGGCTGGTATTTGAATAAGGTTCTCTTTCACATCCACTGACAAGTCTAGCTCCTGTGGTAGTAGTATTGTTCAATGAACTTCTTGATTGACAGACTTTGTTCTCTCTTTGCTGATGACCTGCACTTACCTACATTGTATACCCAGTGTTTGTCTGAGATTGTGATGTGTATGTATCACCTGTGCACATCTTGTAGTATGCACGAATGATGATGAACATTTTGGAAATGTGTACCCAGTGTTTGTCTGAGATTGTGATGTGTATGTATCACCTGTGCACATCTTGTAGTATGCACGAATGATGATGAACATTTTGGAAATGTGTACCCAGTGTTTGTCTGAGATTGTGATGTGTATGTATCACCTGTGCACATCTTGTAGTATGCACGAATGATGATGAACATTTTGGAAATATTAGTGTTTGCAGTTACACGTATTACACTTCTTCCACAGGTAGTAGGTGCGTGCATTTTTATTTGTTTGTGTCATGTCCATAAAGCTAGACCTCTCTCCAGTGTTGTGGTTCATCATGGCTGCTTTGGGCCTATGCATTCTGACAGAAAGAATTGTTCAAATTAAGAATTGATTTCAAATTCAACTTTCTCGTGGTACAAATGCAGGATCATTTTATAGATATTTAAGGATTAGATTCTTGCTAAATGGAAGCTATTCTGGTTGAGCTTTTTTTTTACAGCAAATATGTTATGGATCCATCCACCCATAATTTTTTATAATAAATGTTGTCAACCCATTTCATTTGTGAGAAAAATGTTGAACATCTCCACTTGGAATCTATGAAATGTAAACTTGCCAGGTTGCAGTTTTATTGTAGTGAAGAAAACAAAATGTTCATACAGCCTACATAGTTTACTTTCCTCCTGTGCGTTGGGGGTCAGAATAGACCCCCCGCCTGTCCCTACGTGATTCGTAAGAGGCAAATAAGTAGGGACATCGTGACTTGATTTGCATTTACTCTAAACTGTTACAGTGATTTTCGTGCTTAATGGCCTCACATAGCCTACAAAGGCTGATAGGCTGTTAAACTCACTCCATCCATCCATCCATCCATCCATCCATCCATCCATCCATCCATCCATCCATCCATCCATCCATCCATCCATCCATCCATCCATCCATCCACCCATCCATCCATCCATCCACCCATCCATCCAT
>JAWQFJ010002841.1:47500-65000 GCA_034096865.1 Theodoxus fluviatilis
TGTTGAGTTATTTATGCAATTCACTTTATCCCTCTTTTAAGACTACCTCTCTTTTAAGACCGATTTTCCTGAGATTTTGTAAAGTCGTAAAAGAGGGGTTCCACTGTACTACTACTACTACTCCTATTACTACTACTACTACTACTACTATTACTACTACTACTACTATTACTACTACTACTACTCTTACTATTACTACTACTTCTACTACTACTACTACTACTACTACTACTACTACTACATACCACATCAACTGCCACCACCACCACTGCATCTGCTCTGATTTCTTGCAGCTGTGAGAACAATGAAGCAAACACCATAAAGTTGCTGGAGGAACTGGGTTTCAAGCGTTCGGGTGCGGACTCCTCAAGCTCCACCCCATCTCGCTCCGCTGCCTCCCCCCAACACCAGCCCTCCACCAGCGGCGCCTCTGCCTCCACCTCCCCCAAACGCAGTCTGACCCACATTGAGAAGGAAAAAGGTTAGAACAAGGAACCCCATCTTTTAACTCTTCCCTTACCAGTTTTATACAGAACACAACACAATTATTTTCTGCAGAGAAACACACACCCGGTAGAGCTCTTTTGAGAGTGTATTGTGCTTCTAGAGAAGATACTACATGCATCATGTGGCATATCATTTTGAAGGAAAATGAATGCCCTACAAGACTTAAACAAAAAAACGTTAGTTGCCTTTAGCAAGACTGAGAAAGCATGCTTGAAATTACACACTTGTTTCAAAAACCAAGAAATAGGAGCATGCTGAATTTGAGCTTACCGAGCAATATCTTGGTAATGATCCCACTGATCCTTTCCATAATTTCACCACACAATAATCATTCATTGGAAAATGTCCAGTCAAAATTTAAAATAAATATCTTTAACAGTTTTCTAGCACAAACATACAGAAGAGACGAACCGTCCATCACAATGACAGTCACTTCCACATCAGACTCTGAACTGGAATCTCGCTGCACAAATACACGTACTGACTAACTGAGGGGTTTATGAATTCTTCACCAGCATCGATTGTACATTTATTCATCTCCACTATCGCTGTCCTCTTTCATGCATGAATCAATAATCAAGCGAGCAATTTGGCCGTATAACAACTATGCCACTGCGACACAGAACTTCCGGGTTGTTCTTCAGACATCTCGATCAAATCAATCACAATCAGTCCACATTACACGTTCATCTAACGTTGTGAGAGACCTCTCTACTGCTGTAAAACCACATTGGGTCCGATAGGGAACACTATAAAGTGTGGATTATACAAAGAAACGAAGCAAAAAAGCTTTAGCGCAGAGCGATGCAGAACTTCCGGGATGTTCTCAGACATTTCGATCAAAACAATCACAATCGGTCCACAAAAGTCGCATTAAACCTCACGCTCTGCATTAGACGTTCATCTAACGTTGTGGTTAGCTTTGGCGCAGCGTGTGGCGGGTGGGAGGCAACTGAATGCGCTTTGGCGCACAGTGCGGCGAATGGGACGAGAAGAGTTAACCCTTTCACTTCTTACCCAAACGAAGTCTGACCCACGTTGAGGAGGAAAAAATTAAGTACAACATGGAAGCCCATCTTTTAACCCTTTCACTCCTCACTCAAAGTCTGACCCACTTTGAGAAGGAACGAAGTAAGTACAACAAAGCCCATCTTTTAACCCTTTCACTCTGGTATGCAGATCTAACCAAGGTTCACAGCTCATTAAAAAAAAAATTGTCTCTTGCCTCTCACCCCCAAAGGAGAGCATGGACACAACTGTAGGCCTATTCCTGCTACATCAGGCCTATTGGACACCTTCTTGCTAAGAAAAGATTGACCCTTGGTCCATGAATAATTACCTTCTTTCCATCACTCTTTTATACCTTCTTTCCATCACATTTTTTATCCCTTCTTTGTATCACTTTCATACCTTCTGTCCATCACTTTTTTTTTAATATGTTCTCTCCATTACTTTTTTAAACCTTCTCTCCATCATTCTTTCATACCTTCTCTCCATCATTCTTTCATACCTTCTCTCCATCACTTTTTTAAACCTTCTCTCCATCACTCTTTCATACCTTCTCTCCACCACTCTTTCATACCTTCTCTCCATCATTCTTTCATACCTTCTGTCCAACACTTTTTTATACGTTCTCTCCACTTTTTTAAACCTTCTCTCCATCACTCTTTCATACCTTCTCTCCATCACTTTCATACCTTCTCTCCATCACTCTTTCCAGTGAAGAAGAAGTTTCTGGCAGAGTTCCAAGCACTGGACAAGGACCTGGTGCGAATGGCGGTGGAGACCTGCGAGTACGAGGAGGAGACCATCCGCCATGTGCTCGAAGTGGAAGTTGCAAACAAGAAAACTGCAAATGCGTTCGTAACTTTCTACATCCTTAACATGAAAAATGAATGCTTTGAGTTTTTCCTAACCTGTGCAATGAATGATCAGATCAGAGTAAGGTTGCTTGTCGCTCTTTAGCTTAGATCAACTTCAAGACTGTGTATGAATTATCATTGCAAATTTACAAGACTGTCTGACTCCGTCAGATATTAGGATAAATTGGAATGTGTAGTTATCAGAGATGAAAGTTACCACAACCAATACATGTGCTTATAGAGAGGGGATTCAGGTTGGAAGGTTTTAATGTTTGTGGTGTGTGTGTGTGTGTGTGTGTGTGTGTGAGTGTGTGTGTGTGTGTGTGTGTCCATCTGTTCATCCATCCATACTATCCATCTGTCTATCCACCTGCCCACCCACCCACCCACCCACCCACCAGCCTGCATGTGTGTCTCTTTGCGTCTGCGTGTGTGTCTGTGCATCTGTGTGTGTATGTGTGTATCTGTTCATCTGTCTGTGTGTCTGGCTGGCTGGCTGGTTGGCTGACTGGCTGGCTGGCTGGCTGGTTGGCTGTAAGTCTGACTGGCTGTCTGTCTGGCTGGCTGGCTGTCAGTCTGACTGGCTGCCTGACTGGCTGGCTGGCTGGCTGGCTGGCTGGCTGTCTGACTGTCTGGCTGGCTGGCTGTCTGGCTGGCTGGCTGACTGGCTGGCTGGCAGTCTGTCTGGCTGTCTGCTGATGGCTTTTCTCAGCATTTGCTCTACCACTTTTTTGCCCACTTTAGCCTTGTATCTCAGGCATGATCGCAGATGTGCTGGGTGGCAAGAGGCATTGTAGAAATTGTATGTACGATGGAGCATAGCATTACGGGATGTGCATTTGAACGTTTTTTTGTAAATAAGAAGTTGTGCAAATTACAACTAATCTAGATATAAATCATCCAGAGTTCTTCTATCCCAGGGATTGAACCATGACACTGCACTTTGCACATTATCAAATGCCAAAGCTTGCTTGCCTATATCTGCTTGTCAAAGACAGGGTTTCTGTAGGCGAGTAGAGGTTGAAGAGCTGACAGTGCACTCACACTTACTATACTGTGCATCACAAAACTACTGTCCTACCATACTTACTATACTGTACATCACAAAACTACTGTCCTACCATACTTACAATACTGTACTTCACACAACTACTGTCCCACCATACTTACTATACTGTACATCACACAACTACTGTCCCACCATACTTACTATACTGTACATCACAAAACTACTGTCCCACCATACTTACTATACTGTACATCACAAAACTACTGTCCTACCATACTTACTATACTGTACATCACAAAACTACTGTCCTACCTGATACTTCATTCGGGGCTCCCCTTCTTTGCAGCAGATCGAAGAAATCGCCCGCAAGAAGTGAGTACTTTTTAAATCCTTTTTCTGTCTTTCTTTATTTTTTCAGTTTTTTTTAAAATATTTCTTTCTTCATTCTTTTTGCTTCTTTCTTTTGCTTTCGTTCATTCTCTCCTTTCTTCCCTTCTTTTTTTCTTTTTTTCTGTCTTTCCTTCCTTCTTTCCTTCCTTCTTTCCTTCCTTCCTTCCATCTTTCCTTCCATCTCTCCTTACTTCCATCTTTATGTCTTTTAATTCCTCCCTTTCAAGATTTGTCTTTTTTGTGTAATACAGAAACATACATGCTTCATATGGGCTTCGTTTTCTAAGGTGAAAGGTCATATAAATTGGTATGATATGAATGCTAATGGGCTGCTGCTGATGATGGATAGTCCTGAACATTTGCTAATTAAAAAAAGGAGAAAGAAAAAAATAATGATTCTCGCAAAAATAAATGTCACATCAAAAGTCATAAGGCCCTAGTTCTGAAGGTGTGAAAATGGAGTCGGGGTATCATTTTCGATAACTGTGCATGCAGTCACATGTGGATCAGACATAGGAAGAAGGAACATTGGATAATATTGATCTGTTTTGTTTGTTTGCTCATTTTGTGCCACTTGTTGAATAATTTTTGAATGTGCAGGTTTTGGGGACAATTTTTTGTTATATCGGAAAACCCTCCAATGATGCGAGTGAAAGCCACACAGTGTCACATGATGTCTGCCGACCTTGACCTTGCAGGCGCTGGTGCCGAGAATGACAGGGCTGCAGTGCCAACACCATCACCTGCATCTCCACCACTGGCAGCCAGCTGTGACCCTGTAATTCTGGCCTCCTCCGACAGCACCCCAGCTCCAACTCCCACTGATGCCGCCAACAAGCAGAGGTGAGTCACTGAGGGGAAAACAAAGTTTTTGTGGTTACATTAACCCAAGCAAGCTCTATTTTTTTCTGCCAACCCTAAATTTATTTGTAAATTGTTGAAAAAATTATTTGTAGTAAACAACAAACTGCTCTTCATATCAGTGGAGCCTGGAGGTGTCAGACAGCAGACATAAAGATGAGCACCATGCACTAAAAAGGGTTTTCAGCGAAAGAGAAATTGTGGTTTATGTTCAGATGAATCTACTGTATACATGTGCATGACATTTCTTCACACACACACACACATGCATGCACGTATGCACACACACATACACACAAACACAAACACACACCACTCACACATGCATGCACACATACGCACACACACACACACCCACACACACACATAAGCACACATGCACACACATGCACTCGTGCATACACACACACACACATTCATGCTTACATCACACACGCATGCACTCACACGCACGCACACACACACACACACGGTGTCCGGACAATCGCCACTCGGACAATCGCTACCCGGACAATCGCCACCGGACAATCGCCACCGAAGACATTTGCCACCCGAGTCTTTCGCCACCCGGACAATAGCTACCCGAGTCTTTCTCCACCCGAGTCTTTCGCCACCCAAACCCACCCAAACCCAAGTCAATTACAAGATACAAGATAGTTTATTGTCCTCATAAGTCAAATACATAGCTCAAATAAAATGAATAAATTATCAATATAAAATTGAAAGTTTAGCATCAGCGCACGCACACACACACACACACACACACACACACACGCATCACATCACATCACATGCAACAATACATTTAGTCATATCAATAATATGTAAAAGTCACTTCGGAAGGAGTTACTCTCAGTCTCAGAACACGATGTTGAGCGCGATGCCTCGCAGGAAGGTCAGTTTGTTGGTTGTGTCGTATTTCTCAAGCAGTGTTTCAATACGCTTCTCCTTGTCATTGTATTTCTTGCGCTTTGGTGGAGGTTGATGTTTGATGAGAGCATGTGTGACATTCAGTCGAGAAAGTGGTGCTTCTCGCACCAGGGCCTCGATCAGTTTGTACAAGATTAGGTTGCTCGGTGGCTATTGTCCGGGTGGCAATTGTTTTTGGTGGCTATTGTCCGGGTGGCAAATGTCTTCGGTGGTGATTGACCGTGTGGCAATTGTCCGGGTAGCATTTGTCTGGGTGGCAATTGTCCGGTGGCGATTGTCCGGGTAGCGATTGTCCGAGTGGCGATTGTCCGGTAATCCTCACACACACACACACACACACACACACACACACACACACACACACACACACACACACACACACATGCACACTCGAATGCATTCATGCATACATACACACACACACACATGCATGCTTACATTCACACTTACATGCACACACATGCATGCACACACACACACACACGAACTCACACTCACACACACAAATGTGCGCTGTCTCAAACTGGCCTCCTTTAAAAGTTCAAGCCGATATACCTCCCCCCATTGGTTTTGGTCTTGTACCTTAACCACAGCTTTTTCTTAAAAGTAGTCTATTGACTTCTTCCTGAGTGCCTTCACTGATAATCTCCCGCTTTGTTAATCAGTGGTCTCCCTTCCAGCTCTGTTTTTATATATATATGCCTGAAAAGTGTGTCATTGTAATGTTTTATCTGTACCTTTTCCAGAAATATACTCATTTCAATGAACTTTTAAAGATTTTATTCTGCAATGAATGTGCTTACTCATGCACTTGAAGGCAGGCAATGTCAGTGCAAATAATATTAAATGAGTCAAGAAACACCTGGGTAAACCAGAGATGGCACAAGATGACTGATATCGAGGACGCTATTTGCAGCAAGGGAAAGAAGAAGGATGGGAAGGGGAAGGCCCCCGCCTCTCAAACTGCCACCCCCACGCGGTCCCCAGCCCCCCGCCCCTCACAGGAGCAGCAACTGCAGCAGCAGCAGCAGCAGCAGAGGGCTAAACAAGTCACCAGGTAAGGCATGTTGACTGATGATGAGGATGAGGATGTTGTTGACAACAATGATTGATGATGTCATTAATGATGTTCATGTCAACAATGACAACAAAAATCATGACTTGATGATGATGATGATGTGTATAATGGTGATGATGATATCAACAGCAACAACAATGATGACTTAGATGCTGATGACCTTGATGATGATGATGATGATGATGATGATGATGATGATGATGATGATGATGATGATGATGATGATGATGACAGTACTGATGAAGGAGAGATGTGTGATTTTTTGACTCACATGCGAAGCAAAAGTGAGTCTATGTACTGAGCCGTGTCGTCCGTCCGTCCGGGCGTCCGTCCGTCCGTCCGTCCGGGCGGGCGTCCGTAAAAAACTTAAACGTTGGATTTTTCTCGGAGACTATTAAGTCTATCAACACCAAATGTGGCATGATGGTGTATGATGACAATGCCTCAAAAAACATACATAGTGACTTGACCTTGCTTCAAGGTCAAGGTCACAGGAGCCATAAATGTGGTCTCAAAAACAGTCATTTTTCACATTTTCCCAATTTTCTCCCACGTTATTGAGAATGGCGACCTTAGCTACAAGTGGTATATAGGTCAAAGCAAGCCCTATCTTTTGATACCAGTTTGGTTGACCTTGCTTCAAGGTCAAGGTCACAGGAGCTCTTCAAAGTTGGATTGTATACATATTTTGAAGTGACCTTGACCCTGAACTATGGAAGATAACTGTTTCAAACTTAATAATTATGTGGGGCACATGTTATACTTTCATCATGAGACACATTTGGTCACATATCATCAAGGTCAAGGTCACTTTGACCCTTATGAAATGTGACCAAAATGGGGTAGTGAACCACTAAAAGTGACCATATCTCATGGTAGAAAGTGCCAATAAGCACCATTGTGCTTCCTATGTCTTGAATTAACAGCTTTGTGTTGCATGACCTTGGATGACCTTGACCTTGGGTCAAGGTCACATGTATTTTGGTAGGAAAAATGTGTAAAGCATTTCTTAGTGTATGGTGTCATTGGTAGGTTTAGTTGTTTGACCTTGACCTTGAAGGGCACCTGAAGGTCAAGGTCATATAAAGGTCAAGGTCAAGCATGTGAGTCGTATGGGCTTTGCCCTTCTTGTTGAGGTGTTGTGTTGAGGATGAGTGACTTTGAGGTGTTTTGTTGAGGATGAGTGACTTTGAGGTGTTGTGTTGAGGATGAGTGACTTTGAGGTGTTGTGTTGAGGACGAGTGACTTTGAGGTGTTGTGTTGAGGATGAGTGACTTGAGGTGTTGTGTTGAGGATTCATGAGTGACTTTGAGGTTTTGTGTTGAGGATGAGTGACTTGAGGTGTTGTGTTGAGGATGAGTGACTTTGAGGTGTTGTGTTGAGGATGAGTGACTTTGAGGTGTTGTGTTGAGAAGGAGTGACTTTGAGGTGTTGTGTTGAGGATGAGTGACTTTGAGGTGTTGTGTTGAGGATGAGTGACTTTGAGGTGTTGTGTTGAGGATGAGTGACTTTGAGGTGTTTTGTTGAGGATGAGTGACTTTGAGGTGTTGTGTTGAGGATGAGTGACTTTGAGGTGTTGTGTTGTGTTGAGGATGAGTGAGCAACTCCTGGACAAGACAACGGGACTCCTGGACCATCTGACGGGGGCTTGCTGTACTCAGCCTGCTGAAGACCAGCCAGCTGAGGATGATCCATCTGATGACAGGTCTCTCTGTCTTCTTTGGATGCGTTCCTGACGTTGTAACTTTTGGTTTCAGATGCTCTCACTCTTAGTTGGCATGCTGCTGTTTAGTTGTTGGTGTTCCTGTTAATGTTTGTAAATTACAGTGACTATTATTTGCTCGTGAGGTCCTTTTACTTTCTTGGTCTACCCAGCTTGCAGAAAGAAAGGCATTGAGTGTTTTCTTCAGATGCTGTGTGATGCATTTGACATAGCTTGTTGCGAATGGGAATGATCTGGCCAGCTGGTGCTTGTGGGATGGTCTGATACTACCTCTGTGTAGATAGAGTGAAAGGATCCCGAGCTTGTGTATTAACTTCTTGGTTGCGTGTAGTACTGCCTGAACAAATTGTATGATTTATAGTAAGGGTCTCTTTCTGTGGCTACTTAGTGATAAGATTTTTGTTGTTGTTGTTTAATAGCTTTTTGTTTCAGCTTGAATTATACTGCTGTGCATGCTAACAATTTTTACTCATTTATTAGTTGGTTAACATTAGTGCCAATGGATTTTACTGCTGCATTTTCTTTACATGTTGATGTGTCTTGTACCTGAGTATATCTTTACTGAACTAATGGGGGGAAAGAACACTGTAGGCGTGAATGTATTAGCCATGGTGTGGAGTTTTACTCGTGGGGGGGAAAATTATGTTGACTAAAACAGAAATGGGCTGCTCTTTGCTTTTGTTGTTTAATTTTCAGATTTCATAGTTTTAAGAAATACTCACACTTTTTTTTTCTTCTGAGAATGGAATTTGATTCTGATTGAAGAAAAGGTGTACCACAAGTGGAGCTAGTGTAGATATTCCAGAAGAAGAAAAAAAATCCAGCATATTTACAGAAGAAATGTGTACCTGTTTACAGGCATGTAAAGCTCAGGAAAGCCAATACATGATGTGGTGCACTGATGATTTTTCCCAGCGTTTGCTTGAAAACTGTTTTGCCGACTGTGGCCTTGTTTCCCATGCGTGGTCACCGTTATCCACAACAAGAAACTTTCAGTCTAGCAAATGTAGGGTATCTGTTTCATCAAGTGATTTTAAATCATCTGTAACATTTATCACAAATTGTTTGCATTTGTTGGAAGCAATTTCACAACCTCAACCTCAAACCTATTTTTGAAAGGTCAGAGTATGAAAACGAGCGTTATAATTATTTAGGACAGTTTCTTTGGAAGAAAATCTTGTAACATCAGCAACCAGAGCATGTTTCTCCACCATGCTGTTTGCACCACAAGATAAATGTAAAATCTAATTTTCGGGCCTTGCTTTATTATTTTATTTCATTAATTCTTTTATTGGGTTGGAATTTTTGTTTACCTTTTTCTAGGTTTATGTATTTAAATGTAGTGGTTAATAACTTTAATTTGTTAATTCAATGAAAAGTAATAAGACAAATACTGTTTTTGGTCCAATGATGATGATGATGGGTATTTGGAGAAAAAAAAAATCAATGCACAACATCTGAGTATTCTTTCCTGTCATCATTTAGATGATATCTAAATAACGGCATGGTCTGGAGACCAGGGACTAAAGCTGTGGTTTGAACAGGCATGAGTATATGAGAAATGCTTTGCAGGAAGCCAGCATCTCTGCTTTTTCTGAGTAAGAAATAGAGGTCCATCTTCAAAGATGTGCAGCACTGAAATAAACTCACATTCATCTTGGCAGAATGCTTTTGATACAAGGCCACAAGGCTTCTTCAGAAAGGAGAAGAAACCTGTGGGTTTTTTTTTTTTTAAATGAAGGAGTAAAATGTTTAGGATGTAATCCT
The DNA here is from genome assembly GCA_034096865.1 of Theodoxus fluviatilis. Lineage (NCBI taxonomy): Eukaryota > Metazoa > Mollusca > Gastropoda > Cycloneritida > Neritidae > Theodoxus > Theodoxus fluviatilis. Next base: position 57,628 of record JAWQFJ010002841.1, read on the forward strand.
TTGTCAGTTTGCTAAAAGGGAAAATAAAAAATCATTGCAAGGAAGATAGCAACAAAAGGCGTTCTTTGTCAAACCAGGAATTCAAGTCCATTCAAAAGTCATAGATGTTCTTCAGCATAAAATTCAAATGGCAAATATTACATTGGCATGCTTGTCACTGCAGGACCCCAGCTACAGCAGCTGCTCCACCAAGCACTGTGGTGACGCACCAGCCATGGAAGTCGGAGTACCTGACAAAACCTATCGGCCCTGACCCCGATCTTCGGCAAGGACCTGACCAGTCCCTCCTCCTGTCAGTATTCCTCTGTTCTGTGTGTGTGTGTGTGTGTGTGTGTGTGTGTGTGTGTGTGTGTGCACGCGCGCGCACGCGTGTGTGTGTGTGTGTGTGTGTGTGCATGGAATTAGGCAGTTTAGTAGAAGTGGCTGGACTGGGAAAGGAAACAAAAATTGGCAAAAGTTGTTGGAGAAATCAGGATCCATTGCCTGAAATTTTTTTGTGTACTTGTTAGATCATCTTCCTTCATTCACCTTGCTGTTTATCCTTATCACCACAAGTCTGCCATCACTCTTTGTCCCATTCCTCCTCAACACTACCAACCTCTGCAGCTTGCGACCTTTCATCCCCACACCTCTACACTGAAAGCCATTGCCTGACTGTTTATCTCCACTCCTCAGAACGTCCTACACACCAGTGCTGGGACCCAACCCCGAGTACCACTGTGGACCTCTACACTATAAGCCATTGCCTGACTGCTTATCTCCACTCCTCAGAACGTCCTACACACCAGTGCTGGGACCCAACCCTGAGTACCACTGTGGACCCGACCACTCCCGCGTCCAGGGACCTCAGGGAGCTGTGGGCGCCGACCCTTCTCTTCACTGCGGCCCTCAGAGTCGAAAGGGGGCCTCGCATCTGATGCCTCACTCACGTCAGCTGCTCATCTCCGAGACATAGGTCCTTGAAGGGTGTCTTGTCTTGCCATTGCACGACACTGCTGTGTGTACAGGGCAGTAAACGTTTAGGTGTAGCTTTTTCCGTGGGACATTGTTCGTCAGTGTTTAGACCTTTGAAGAGCTTGGGAGATGGGTTGTATGACGATGAAAATGACAATGATGTTTATGATGACGACAGTGATGATGGCACTGGCAGGGGAGGGGAGGGGAGGGGAGGGGAGGGGAGGGGAGGGGAGGGGAGGGGAGGGGAGGGGAGGGGAGGGGAGGGGAGGGGAGGGGAGGGGAGGGGAGGAATGAAGGGGAAGAACAATAATAGCAGTGATCATGATGAGAAAGAGGTGGGAAGACAACATCAAAGAGTGGACAGGCTTGACCTTTGCTGACTCACAGCGAGCCACAGAGGATAGAGATCGATGGAGGAAGATTGTCCAAAAGTCATCAGGGATGCCTCAACAACCCATCTCAGGGTTAAGAGACTGAACTGAACTGATGATGATGATGATGATGATGATGATGATGATGATGATGATGATGATGACAATCATGATGACGATGATCACAGTGACAGAAGAAAACCCCCCCAAAAAACAATGACCACAACAATGATAGGAGTAGTAGTAACAGTGGCAGAAGTATTGATAGTAGTGCTAGTGATGATGATCATCAGCATGTTCATGATGACGACTACACTAGAACTCTCTTGTAAACTGTACCTTTGAAATTTGTCATTGAGACTTTCACCCCTAGCTGCCACATGAACACTACCTCCAATATGGTAGCTGCCAACATGGATTATTCCCTCGATGGCCAATCAGCAAACATTACTCAAGTTGCATAGCAACTGCACCTCTTAAAGATCATCCTTGCTAGCTCAGTGGCATATCTGATCTCTGTTGCAAATGTTTTCCATATCTCGTGTGTTTTAGTTCTATGTTTGTGGGACTCCTGTCACCACGGAGACCATCATTGTTCTACATGGGGCCTTGCCAGACGGTCCATGGTACGAGGGTCCTTAGCTGTCTTCTTTTGCATGCAAAATTGTCATCATGGTGTTGTTCCATTAGTAGGCATGATAACAACTTAGGCAAAGATGTGCATGCACATTGTACATGCCATTCATCATGTGAGTTTTGCATGGTGTAAGTTGTGTGTACTTTCACTAAAAGTTCCAATTCAAATTAATTGTTCATAATGTGCTTCTCAGTCTTAAAGTGATGTATCCCTGTTTTGTAGTAACAGTGAACAGAACTGTGAAAGACATAAGCCCAATTAGCTCCTTTATTGAATGTATTGCTATCATAATGAACTTCATAATGCCTTGATATCAACCAGAATGTTTCTAAACAATGTGTTTGTCATGAATTCTTCAGGATCCTTGTCAGTGATGTTGGTGTGTCTGAATATTATGAAACTTTGTATTATTGATATCGTAAATGTCTCATCTCCATTTCTTCACATGGCTGAAACCTGGTGTACAGCTTGAGTGTGGACACATAACTTTCCCAAGGTGTGATTGGTTGGTTCGTTTGTATTTTAGTTTTTTTATTTTCACTAGAAAAAGTAGAAGGTCCATAATGAAGCATGAGCAACCACGAACAGTTACATTTTCCAGGTAATGCTTCATTTTTTAATCCTTTGGTTTAGATTATTTGCCATCATATTTGTTATGCTCTGGGCATGGAGTATTCGTTGTGTACATTAAGAAGCATGTGCAGTGTTGTCAAATGTACTCCGTGTTAGCTGTGTTATGAATAAGCACATCACCACCATCGAGATTATTGACTCACATGCGAAGCAAAAGTGAGTCTATGTACTGAGCCGTGTCGTCCGTCCGTCCGTCCGTCTGTCCGGGCGGGCGTCCGTCCGTCCGTCCGTAAAAAACTTAAACGTTGGATTTTTCTCGGAGACTATTAAGTCTATCAACACCAAATGTGGCATGATGGTGTATGATGACAAGGCCTCAAAAAATATACATAGTGACTTGACCTTGCTTCAAGGTCAAGGTCACAGGAGCCATAAATGTGGTCTCAAAAACAGTCATTTTTCACATTTTCCCAATTTTCTCCCACGTTATTGAGAATGGCGACCTTAGCTACAAGTGGTATATAGGTCAAAGCAAGCCCTATCTTTTGATACCAGTTTGGTTGACCTTGCTTCAAGGTCAAGGTCACAGGAGCTCTTCAAAGTTGGATTGTATACATATTTTGAAGTGACCTTGACCCTGAACTATGGAAGATAACTGTTTCAAACTTAATAATTATGTGGGGCACATGTTATACTTTCATCATGAGACACATTTGGTCACATATCATCAAGGTCAAAGTCACTTTGACCCTTATGAAATGTGACCAAAATGGGGTATTGAACCACTAAAAGTGACTATATCTCATGGTAGAAAGTGCCAATAAGCACCATTGTGCTTCCTATGTCTTGAATTAACAGCTTTGTGTTGCATGACCTTGGATGACCTTGACCTTGGGTCAAGGTCACATGTATTTTTGTAGGAAAAATGTGTAAAGCATTTCTTAGTGTATGATGTCATTGGTAGGTTTAGTTGTTTGACCTTGACCTTGAAGGTCACCTGAAGGTCAAGGTCATATAAAGATTATATTCTGCATGCAGTGTGATATTAATCAAATCTGGATCATGAAGTTTGTGGTGTCATGGGGCCTTTCCAAGGGATTATTTACTATGATAATGTGAGCACAAGCTTTTTGTGACATTTTGCTCAAGAAGCATGGTCAAATGCCATTGCTAGACAAGTCAGATGATAAATTTGGCGGTGCACTGTGTGCATGAAGCTTTCTTTGCAAGTCAACAAAGAAAAGGCTGCAAGTTGTTCTTTTTCTTCCATTGATGGAATTGATTGTGCTTAATGTTTATTTTTAATGTGTGTTCTCGCACACACACACACACACACACACGCACTCACATAGACACACACACATACACACACACATACTCGCACACGCACTCACATAGACACACACACACACACCTCCCCATTTGCATAATGGATACTTTTTTTGCCCTCAGGATGTGTGGTCATAATCATACATAGTCCTCCTCTCTGTGATTTGTGTTTCTCAGTCAATCCAGTTTGATCTACTTTCATCAAACTTTTTTTCCTAGTATTTGTAAAGTATTTGAAGAGTATTTCACAATGCATGAATTGATGTCGTGTATATCTTGTATCTATTCTTATCAAGAGTATTTAGCATCATGTGTGTGCCTATAACACTCAGGTGAAGTCAAGGGCAAAAGAACTTGAAAGCAAAGTACAGGTAATAGCCCCGTGTACTATTCATAATTTATCTCTTTAAAAAATGTGAGCAAAGACGAGTTTCATATCTTTACAATGAAGGAGAGAAAATAAAATATATGGAAAATTCTGCATTTTAGACTAAAAGTTGCACTTTTTTCACCTTGCAATATATTTCTTCCAGGTGTAGAAACAAGTCAACAAGTACATGGGCTACATAGACTTTTCTCATTAATAATTATTGGGCATTTAACTTACCTTCCTCCTAGAAGTCTGTTTGTTGGAGGTTTTTCTGAGTCGGAATATGTGACAATGTGCTTGCCTTCAAATGCTGAAAAGCAAGTATGATGGAAAAACGGTTTTTCTTCTTTGTCGTTTTCTTGCATGTTTCTTTCTTCACTCTCTGGGTGTGTCCAGTATTGATACAACACAGTTTATGAAGTAATCTAAAATGGAAATGATTGCAACTTGCCCCTTATCTTGTATGACATCAGGTACTTATTTTATTATGCTTTGCTGACTGTTGTACTTTTGTACTCTGCAATAAACATGGTAAAATGTCACGAGTCTTGTGTTGTATGAATAATTTCATATGAAGAATAAATCCTTCAGTTCCAATGCATTTATAATTTTATTCATAACAACATGTCACATTCACTGCATTTATACATTCTCAGCCAGCTCCGTGGATACTAATGACACGTGTACATGAAGAGAGAAATACAATGACTGAAGAAAATGAAACAGCTAGTGACAATTTTGCAGAAGAACATTTTTCATCGAAAATGAGGCAACTTCCTTCAAATTGTATGTAGGTTTAAAATGAATTATCACCACTACAAGTACAAATATGTTCTTCAACCTTTTTCCAAATGCAAAGAGATTCCATGGGAAATGTAGAATCTGAAAATATCATGGACTTGCAGTCAACCAACATTACCATTGATCAAAATTTTCAACAGCTGAAACAAACAAACAAACAAACAAATACACCTTGCTTGTTAGTAACCCTTTTTTGCTCACGAGCTCAGCCAAGACACACACACAGAAGTGTGTTGCACCATCAGTCTGTCCCACACTCTGCCACAGGCAATCTCTCACACCTCATCTTCGTCCAGGAGCATGTTGGGGATGCCGTTGGAAATGGTGAACTTGCGACCTGTCTCGGGGCATTCCAAGTGTCCCTCCTCCACCTCCACCTGCAGGAAAGATGGAAGTTGTCATCACTGTCATCATCAACAGCAGCAGCAGCAGCAGCAGCATTTCATAATCGGAATCTGTACAACTCTCATGTGCACACACACTACTTGGATCAATGAGTGGGACCTTCCATTGCTGTGGAGCAGTGCCCAGTACAGGCTGAGTGATGAGTACATGTGAACACCTCATCCAGTACATGCTGAGTACATGTGAACACCTCATCCAGTACAGGCTGAGTGATGAGAACATGTGAACACCACATCCAGTACATGATGAGTACATGTGAACACCACATCCAGTACATGCTGAGTGATGAGTTCATGTGAACACCTCATCCAGTACATGCCGAGTGATGAGTACATGTGAACACCACATCCAGTACATGCTGAGAACATGTGAACACCACATCCAGTACATGTTAAGTGATGAGTACATGTGAACACCTCATCCAGTGCATGCTGAGTGATGAGTACATGTGAACACCACATCAGTACATGCTGAGTGATGAGTACATGTGAACACCACATCCAGTACATGGTGAGTATATGTGAACACCACATCCAGTACATGCTGAGTGATGAGTACATGTGAACATCTCATCCAGTACATGCTGAGTACATGTGAACACCACATCCAGTACATGCTGAGTACATGTGAACACCACATCCAGTACATGCTGAGTGATGAGTACATGTGAACACCACATCCAGTACATGGTGAGTACATGTGAACACCACATCCAGTACATGGTGAGAACATGTGAACACCACATCCAGTACATGCTGAGTACATGTGAACACCACATCCAGTACATGCTGAGTGATGAGTTCATGTGAACACCTCATCCAGTACATGCCGAGTGATGAGTACATGTGAACACCACATCCAGCACATGCTGGGAACATGTGAACACCACATCCAGTACATGTTAAGTGATGAGTACATGTGAACACCTCATCCAGTGCATGCTGAGTGATGAGTACATGTGAACACCACATCAGTACATGCTGAGTGATGAGTACATGTGAACACCACATCCAGTACATGGTGAGTATATGTGAACACCACATCCAGTACATGCTGAGTGATGAGTACATGTGAACATCTCATCCAGTACATGCTGAGTACATGTGAACACCACATCCAGTACATGCTGAGTACATGTGAACACCACATCCAGTACATGCTGAGTGATGAGTACATGTGAATACCACATCCAGTACATGGTGAGTACATGTGAACACCACATCCAGTACATGGTGAGAACATGTGAACACCACATCCAGTACATGCTGAGTACATGTGAACACCACATCCAGTATATGCTGAGTACATGTGAACACCACATCCAGTGCATGCCGAGTACATGTGAACACCACATCCAGTACATGCTGAGTGATGAGTACATCTGAACACCACATCCAGTACATGCTGAGTGATGAGTACATGTGGACACCACATCCAGTACATGGTGAGCGATGAGTACATGTGAACACCACATCCAGTACATGCTGAGTACATGTGAACACCTCATCCAGTGCACACTGAGTGATGAGTACATGTGAACACCACATCCAGTACATGCTGAGAACATGTGAACACCACATCCAGTACATGGTGAGTATATGTGAACACCACATCCAGTACATGCTGAGTGATGAGTACATGTGAACATCTCATCCAGTACATGCTGAGTACATGTGAACACCACATCCAGTACATGCCTAGTGATGAGTACATGTGAACACCACATCCAGTACATGCTGAGTGATGAGTACATGTGAACACCACATCCAGTACATGGTGAGTACATGTGAACACCACATCCAGTACATGGTGAGTACATGTGAACACCACATCCAGTACATGCTGAGTACATGTAAACACCACATTCAGTACATGCTGAGAACATGTGAACATCTCATCCAGTACATGCTGAGTACATGTGAACACCACA
>JAWQFJ010002841.1:67500-75000 GCA_034096865.1 Theodoxus fluviatilis
GTAAAAGTGTGTGTGTGTGTGTGTGTGTGCGTGTGTACGTGTGCATGTGTGTGTGTGTGAGTGGAATGGATGAGACTGCCACTCAAAGAGAGCACACATTCATCCCCCGACTTGCCTCCATGAGGACATGGTGAAGCTTCCTCAGGAATTCGTCGTTCTCCGTCAAGTCTGCAGTCATTTCCTCTGGCAGGCCCTCCTCCTTTCCCAGCTGAACAGCAAATAAAGAAAGCACCGTTCATGAATATGCAAACAGGAACACGATATGGCAGACAGTCAAAGAGTTAGAAGTACACAGCAACTCAAAAGGACTCCCTGAACAGCAAACAAACAAAGAAAGCACCGTTCATGAATATGCAAACAGGAACATGATATGGCAGAAGACAGTCAAAGAGTTTGGAGTACACAGCAACAAAAGGACTCCCTGCACAGCAAACAAACAAACAAAGAAAGCACCGTTCATGAATATGCAAACAGGAACACAATATGGCAGAAGACAGTCAAAGAGTTTGGAGTACACAGCAACTCAAAAGGACTCCCTGCACAGCAGACAAGTTAACCCTTGCCGCAGTAGACGCGGCATAAGCTGCGTGGTCAGATCTCCGCCAAGCCCGCTTGTCTCGGAGTATGTCGCCAGTGATGGGGGGTAAATGTTGTCTAATGTTCTCTCTGCTGTGATTGGTTTGAAGCAGACTGTTTGCTTTCACTCTACGGAGGAAGGGTTTTGTGCATACCATTACAAGTGGCTGGGGGTGGAGGTCATGAACTTTTCCCCTCAGAGTGGATTATGCAATCAGTCCTAATTATGACACCATAGTAAGGGTTAATAGCAGAATTTTCTGTTAAAAGAGCCTCAGTCAAAATTATCATCAATTTGTCAAGACAGAGGCTCTGTGTGTGTGTGTGTGTGTGTGTGTGTGTATGTGTGTGTTTGTGAGTGAATTTGTGTGTGTGTGTGTGTGTGTGTGTGTGTGTATGCGTGTGTGTATGTGAGTGCGTGCCAGTGTGTGTGTGTGTGGTTTGACAATATCCTCAGTTAGAGCTCTGCTTAAAGATCACTCCTATTTTTGGCTTCACATTCTTGATACTTCTTTGTTCAACAAACACTGGTGCATCTAGTGCATAAACAATGTTGGAAAGCCAGCTCAGCCATACTACTACTGAACTAACAAGTAACTCAGTGTACAAATTCAATGGATTCTCCCACAAGAAACCATGAATACTACCTTCTGCCTCCACTGACTATGAAGCAAAGAAACAAAGATACCATTCATTACAACAATAATTATGATCCTGACAGACTTTCCTATGGGGAGAAGCTACATAATGCTTGCTTTCACTACCTTGGCCAAGAAGGTTATGTTTTACCTTCGATTCGTTATTTGGTGAAATAACTCAAAAAGTTCAAATTTCTGATAACATTTGGTGCTAGATCAGTGTTTTATCCTAGAAACAATTTATAAAAGTTTGGAGGTGTTCTGTTGTCTCGTTTGGGAACTACAACCATAATGAGAAAGTCCATCACTCATCACAAAGTTGATGACTGCAACCATAATGAGAAAGTCCATCACTCATCACAAAGTTGATGACTACAACCATAATGAGAAAGTCTATCACTCATCACAAAGTTGATGACTGCAACCATAATGAGAAAGTCTGTCACTCATCACAAAGTTGATGACTACAACCATAATGAGAAAGTCTGTCACTCGTCACAAAGTTGATGACTACAACCATAATGAGAAAGTCTGTCACTCGTCACAAAGTTGATGACTGCAACCATAATGAGAAAGTCCATCACTCGTCACAAAGTTGATGACTGCAACCATAATGAGAAAGTCTATCACTCATCACAAAGTTGATGACTGCAACCATAATGAGAAAGTCTGTCACTCATCACAAAGTTGATGACTGCAATCCTAATGAGACAGTCTATCAGTATCACTCATCACAAAGTTGATGACAGCAAACTATTGAAGACAATGTTGTATGCATTCAGCACTTGGAGACTTCCAGCAAACACTCAGATGAAGAACACAGGTCATGAACTCCCATTGCTTCTCCCCACCCAGGAGTGAAACCGGGTACCAAATGGCCTTCATTAGGGCTACCAAACGGCCCTCCTCAGGGCCTCTCCCCAGGTCCTTCGGATGAGACCTTAATAAACCGAGGTCTAGTGTGTGATACGCATTCACAACATCAAAATCACGCACTATAAAGATCCTGACGCTCATGTCCTCGACGGGTGGGTGTCGGCCACAGTAAAAACACCCAGCACGCACAATTTCTCCTTTGTGGAAAACAGTGTGCCAGCGCCCTTGGCAGCAGGAGACTGGTCTCATTGACTTCAGACACTACACACAGAGAGACAGCCTCAACATCGGCTTAAGCGCCTTGAGCATGCTGCCAGCATGGATACGTGCGCTATACAAGTAGACATCATCATCATCATCATCATGAAGGAGACATTGTGGCACCCTTGGAGGTGGTTTGCACTCTCACAGTGCTCTCTTGTTCTCTATCATTATTCCCCTGTGGGTTCAGGATAAGAATTGACCCACTGCGTCTCCCTATGAAATTCGTAAGAGGCGAATAACTAGGGACACCGTGACTTGATTAGCGTTTTCTCTAAACTGTTCTAGTGATTTTCGTGCTAAATGGTCTTACATAGCCTAAAAAGGCAGATAGGCCATAAAACTTCATCCATCCATCCATCCATCCATCCATCCACCCACCCACCCATTCATCCCTCTTCTATCATTAGGGTCCACTGATTGCCAATGTTGCACCGTTTCTACCACAGATGGATGCATCACAACTCATTGTTAGCTATGTGTGTTATATACTCATAGTCATAAAGTTATAATGTCTACATTTAGGTCTAACCCTCTGCAAGACTTATGCTAGGAACTATGAGTAATCAACAGGTTATGCTTTGTAGCAGTGCAAACCACCATACTCGATGACTTTATACAATTTTCGCACGAGATAGGCAACAAATTTCCCAAATACTTTACCACTGAAATTGACACCGAAGTGCCATATAAGTAATACAACCGCCCCCACCACCACCTCACCCCCAATATTTCTGCAGGTAATGCAAGAGATAATTGATTTTATCATTCATAGTATAAATATGTTCATGTTCATTGAATGAAAAAGCAGAATTATATCTTTATCCACATATATATCATACATGTGCATTGGTTTGTCGAGAATTTATAGAATTTCTTAAGGGAAAACAAAATTACTCATAATTATTATAGACATGGAAATATGGAGAGTAGAAATGGAGAAAAACAAAGGTCTAGGAGTAGGAGGTCAAATTTCACATTTTCAAAAGCCTTTATTATAGAACGACCCAATTCCACACATGCCACACATTCACAGCATCATTCCCAACAGATGATGATGATGATGATGATCACAAACAATAATAAGATCTGGTAGACACACCAAGTCCCGTCTTGATTTCCCAAGTGATGCTAGATTACGAAATGCCAAGGGAGATGTGGTGGTTCTATTCTTACCCCCAACCCACAGGGCATACCCTGCAGCAGTCTACCTCAACAATATGCACCTCCCCCCTCCTTCTCTTTGTTCATTTCTCCTTTTTGTCATGGTTCATATTTCAGGTCCAAACAGTGGTGGCTTCCACCTTGGAATCAAGGAAAGAGTGCTCCCACAATGGCACCAGAGGGGAAAAAAGTTTTCCTTTGGGATGGACTCACATCTTTGGCTGCAGCCAGAACTGCTGAGTAGTCCAGCTTGGGCACCATTCTCTTGAGGAAATCAGGGTTGTACTCCACCGACTTCTCTTCCACCTTGGCTCCCTGAAATGAAAATAATTAATGTCAATCTGCAGATAAACTAGGATTGTGAAGGCTTACTCGGGTACACAGATGTGAAACTTCCTTATGAAATCAGGTTAGCACCTTCTATTATGGATTTCAAGGTCCGTTTATCACTTTATGTAAATTTTATACATTTCCTTATTTTAAGAAGTGAACAAAAATGAATAAAACCAAACAATCTATATTGTGTAGTATGACACTGCAATTGCTATTTGTGGATTTTCATTTATTTAGTGTGAATATGTTCAAGGGTTAATCATTAACAATCATTAACTTAATGGAAGATAGGCATCTCTGCCTAATGTATTACCCTAACGAAGTGTTGATTCAATTCATTCTGAGATATGAAATGAGATATTGAGCGAGAGAGAGAGAGAGAGAGAGAGAGAGAGAGAGAGAGAGAGAGAGAGAGAGAGAGAGAGAGAGAGAGAGAGATTTAACCCCAAAGAAACATAACATTTTGCGTCTTCACTGAACGCGTGAGAAACACAATGCGCGATACACACTATCTCACGTGTAAAAAGTCGAGTATCAAATTACTTACAAATACTTTAAGAGGGTAGCCCTGTTTCACGTTCTTCAGAATGGCTGAAGTAAGCATGTTGTGAGTCAACAGCTTCATTTTGGCGATCTGTATAGAGTCAATTTCGACGCCCGGGTTTCACAAACACGCTGCCACTTCGAAAACCACTAAACCAATCTTCGGGAATTGAAAACCAAGAAATCGCAGTTACTTCCCCTTAACAAACTTGCTGGGTGCAGTTTCAGACCACACTATCACCGTTGATATGGGCATTGTAAGGTCATGAAAAGCTGTGTCAGCGTCGAAAGCTATTGATACGAGACGGCTAGGAATAGGAGTTGGGCTCAGTTGTCAGAGGCTAGTAGTAGTACATGTATACTATAGGAGATGCATGCTATGAGGTATCGGTCGGAGCTCATCCCCGTTACGCGGTTACCATGATCATGATGCCACCCCTCAGCTTGACAACCAAAGGCAAAAGAAAAACCTCCATAGGTTTCCACATGCGATGCTTGCGGAGCATCCTCGGGATCCACTGGTCAGACATGCCGGGTTCCCAACTAGGAGGTCGTTACAAGTAGGGGCCAACCATCCAGGCATGCAACCCGACTTAAGCAGCGTATATATGACTAATTCGCTGGCCGGGGTATGACCATCGAATGGTCGCTGGTAGAATCCCAAAAACCTCCTATACGGAGAACTGTCGACAGGCAGAGATCAGCTGGTCGTCTGCAAATGCGATACAATTAAGATGTATGCAAGCGTGACCTTATGTTAGTTGTTACGGCGCTCGGTATCAGCACCTCAAGTTGAGAGGACGCCACCAGGGACCAGTTGGAGAAGAGAGCTCCGAGACAGACTGAGGGAGGGAAAGTTGAGATTCCATAAACTGGAGGAGGAGAGCCGTCCTCAGCGGAGGGACAGAACTCGCCGGGATGACACCAGCGCCTTCTGGTGCTGGGCCCTGTGGCCGAGTGGTCAACGCGCTTGACCTGCAGTCGCTTAATTGCGGCTAGCGGATGCGGCGATCGAAGCTGCGCCGTCGATCCCCACCCAGGAGTAAATTGGGTACATGTTAGGGCTGAGTTGGAAGATTGATTGATTGATGTCTTTATTAAGGCCGACGACCCAACTTGCATTAAAAGAGATACATACAAACTGAAATGGAGTTACGTATATAGTGGTAGACCACTCCCCCAGTAAACAAATTGCTAGTAAGATAGATCTCTTGCATATATCTTTGTGATGCTCGAGGTGCACCTATCACCATCACCAAGTGTATTGTACATCTACTGTGTTTATGTCATAAGGTGCACCTATTGCCAAGTGTATTTTACGTCTGCTGTGCTCATCCTCTATGCAGTTATCTCCGCTGCTGTATCTTCCCAACCCCCTATCCTCGGCTAGTGAACCGCTCCCCTCAGTATGCGGAAGTGCCAGATTGTCAGCACCCACCTCTCTGCTCTTCCCCCGCCCCTGTTTCTCTCCATAATTACCCCCTCCCCGTCCTTGCATGGGCTGTGGTCTGATTGTCTGCGGCTGCCCTGTGGGTCGCTGCTCTGTCGGTCTTTGTCTGTACCCACCCACGCATGTCTCTGCCCTCCCCCCTGTTTCTCTCCATAGCTACCCCCCTCTCCTCTTTTGCCGGAAGAAGAGAACTTCCGCCCTTTGTCTGAACGCCTCCCGGAAGTGAACCCTTCCGGTTTTCCGTTTTGTTCCTACTCCTGTAGATCCCGATAAATAGAGGCTGCCATGCTTGCTTAGACAGACCCAATTACACCAGGGTGAGAGACAGACCCATCCCATCTGTGAGAGAGACCATTTCACCACCCGGGTCCAGAAGTTTACTTACTAAGAACTTGTACCAACGGCCAATAAAGAGTGGAAAGTAGCTCGACTTCGCCCCTGCGTCTTACTTGACTTCAACCTTACCACCGACCACCACATCTTCATACAACATTATGTAGTCTATTATATTACAAAACTAGAAGTATGATAATGGCGTTAAAAGTACATGTATTTACATTTAAGATTTGCATTTGTGAGCATGATCTTGGTATCATGCAGTTGCTGAGTTGGAAGATTGTGACTGTGAGAGATAACTTCGGCGCGTTCATCCGCAGCCTGGTTGCATGCTCCCCAGGGAGTTGAGACGGCGGAGTGATACAAAGAGGAAGCCCGATGATCAGGGGGTAAATGTGTGCGGTTTGAGCATTTATCAATGGATGAAAAAGTCAAAATATAAAAAAGAACACCTTCACCTCTACAAAGACTGCCACTCTACAGGTAGAATGGGACTGCTTAGCCACAGCAGAGTCTGTACTCTACATGTAGAATGGGACTGCTTAGCCACAGCAGAGTTTGTACTCTACATGTAGAATGGGACTGCTTAGCCACAGCAGAGTTTGTACTCTACATGTACAATGGGGCTGCTTAGCCACAGCAGAGTCTGTACTCTACAGATAGAATGGGGCTGCTTAGCCACAGCAGAGTCTGTACTCTACATGTAGAATGGGACTGCTTAGCCACAGCAGAGTCTGTACTCTACATGTAGAATGGGACTGCTTAGCCACAGCAGAGTCTGTACTCTACATGTAGAATGGAACTGCTTAGCCACAGCAGAGTCTGTACTCTACAGGTAGAATGGGACTGCTTAGCCACAGCAGAGTCTGTACTCTACAGGTAGAATGGGACTGCTTAGCCACAGCAGAGTCTGTACTCTACATGTAGAATGGGGCTGCTTAGCCACAGCAGAGTCTGTACTCTACATGTAGAATGGGACTGCTTAGCCACAGCAGAGTCTGTACTCTACATGTAGAATGGGGCTGCTTAGCCACAGCAGAGTCTGTACTCTACATGTAGAATGGGACTGCTTAGCCACAGCAGAGTCTGTACTCTACATGTAGAATGGGGCTGCTTAGCCACAGCAGAGTCTGTACTCTACAGGTAGAATGGGGCTGCTTAGCCACAGCAGAGTCTGTACTCTACATGTAGAATGGGACTGCTTAGCCACAGCAGAGTCTGTACTCTACATGTAGAATGGGGCTGCTTAGCCACAGCAGAGTCTGTACTCTACATGTAGAATGGGACTGCTTAGCCACAGCAGAGTCTGTACTCTACATGTAG
>JAWQFJ010002841.1:77500-97500 GCA_034096865.1 Theodoxus fluviatilis
GATGGATGGATGGATGGATGGATGGATGGATGGATGGATGGATGGATGGCAGGCAGGCATACAAATGGATGCATGCATGGATGGATGGATGGATGGATGGATGGATGGCAGGCAGACAAATGGATGCATGCATGCATGGATGGATGGATGGATGGAAGATAGAAAGATGGATGGGTAGATGGATGGATGGCAGGCACAGACAAATGGAAGGATGGATGGCTGGCAGACAGACAGACATATGAAAGGATGGATGGATGGTTGGATGGATAGCAGACAAATGGATGGATGGAAGGAGGATGGATGGATGGATGGATGAATGAATGGATGGCAGACAGACAGATGGAGGGAGGAAGAATGGATGGATGGATGGCAGACAAAAAATGGATGGATGGTAGGGGGGTGGATGGATGGTAGACAGACAAATGGATGGATGGATGGGATGGCAGACAGACACATGGATGGATGAAAGGATGGATAGATGGATGGATGGATGGATAGATGGATAGGCATCTAAGTGAAGGTAGCCAGCCTGTGCACTGACAATGAAATCCATTCTGTGAGGTATGATTTTAATTTCTTCTCTTTTTTGAAAGCATCTACGCCAGCCACAACATAGCAGAGACAGATCTTTATAAAATATTTTATTGACTATAGAATAATGTTTTGTAACAAATAAAGTGGTATGCAAGTACTGAATTTTAACACATGAATATGATACACGGTCACAAGACAATCAATACTGCTATGAATGGGTTTTTTTCTTTTGACCCACTTCATAACAAGGGAAGATGTGCCATGTGCCTTAGAGGGAAACTTGCCCTTTAGGTAAATCGGACCCATATCACAGTAATAGTTATACCAAACTGGAGTATTCCTTCAATCCTTACAGTGATATTCCACAACACGTATTACCTCTGCAGGAAAATAGTCCGAACATATGGAACTACATTAGATGTAAGGTCATCGTTGTCAACACGTCCTGGAAAGGAGCACATGCAGAGCAGCTTGTAAAACAAGAAATGCATCTCTGATAGCCTTACAAAAATGTTACATTCCAATTCGCAACACACAATGTGGCACTTAGATGAAAAGAGACGCCATTACTTTTGATAAGATGCTCATACATAGTGTTGCAACTAACCAATACTGTGCATGCTTCAAAGCACATACTGAAAAGAGTTCTAAAGACAACAAGTATAAAAAGTAATATAAAGTTTTCCCCACCAGCATATCACATTCCTTGTCTATACTTTCACATAAGTACAATTTCCTTGAAGTATGGCAGTAAGCTTCAAATACAGGCTTGCTGCTATTGCAGCAAGCATGCTATCCTGTTGCAGAAAAGAGAAATATAGCAGTTAGCATTAATCTTGAAATGTTGAATAAAAACGAAAAAATAAAATGCACTGATTCAAAAAGCCTTACTTCCTATTATACTCTAGAACAAATAACTAAAAGGCATGCTAATTAGTGCATTTCAAAATAACACATAGATAAGCGATTTAATTTTCTTATAAGCAGCTGACAAGAAGTACCTGAGCCTTGTGAAGTACAATACTGTTGTGTAATGGACATTTCACATCTGGACGGATCTTGGTGTAATTTGAAATCCCTTCAACAAATCTAGCAGTGAAACTTGTGTAAAATTCAAATACATACATTTTCCCATTAAATTATCATTTGTATTTTGTATCACATCAATCACCCAATTTCAGTTAACATCCTACTTCAGAGAGACAATGTACATTTAAATTGCAACAGTGTGCCACTTTTGTGAAGGAAGGGGCAGAATAGACTGTCTTCAGAACAAACAAAAAGTGTATCCCCCAAAACATTTCACAGCAAAACTACTGATATAAATCGACTGAATTTCCTTATGTAACTAGTCGTATCTTGGCAAGGAACCCTTCAGACACAACTCGAGCATATGTGACTTGAGAATAGAAAACCAGTCACTAAAAAGTAGTCTTTAAAATGGAAATCTACCACATTTCATTTCAAACACACATACTGTCATGAAGATAGTAAACAACCACCCCTAAATGACAACAGGAAGTTAACAGCTAACTCAATTTCAATATAAACAAAACTTCTACTACCTTAACCAAACATGTTCCCATAACATGGCGAATCAAATTACACACCGAAAAAAAGAAATGTCCCAGAACCTCCATTAACAGTCAGCATGTCAATAATATAAGACAAATATTCACTTTAATAAACCACTTTCCTTTGATGTGAAAGTTAAGATACATAAACACTCTACCTCATCAATATTTCTATGACCTTCTATGAAGTTAAATAAGACTATAAAGAATGTAGTTCCTTCAGTAGTATAGTTGTGAATATGAAAAGCACTAACATGATTATACTTCTATATTTGAAAACTCATAAACATCTGGGCACAATTCTCTCAGTGTAGCTGGAAAAATTGGGAAGGGGAAGTCCATCACAGCAAAAAAAATATCAGGGTGGGGTGGGTGGGGTGGGGGTGTTGGTTGGGGGTGGGGGTGAGGGGGGGTGGGGTGGATTCATGACCATTCATCACATTAAGTACATGCTGTTCATCTTAAAGCTGGAATTGTTCACTACCTCCAGGGTAATATATGATGTCCTCTCACCAAATATCTCTGCTTTACATGGTTTCTCTCAAAGCAGTTCATTCCATCTCACTACATATACATTGTACATTTGTGACCAGCCACTACAAAACCAGTGCTAAGTCGCGCGGCACTATTTTGCGCTACGACTGAAAAAAGGCAGGGAGGGTCAATCTGGGTGATTTTCACTTTTTGATAAAAATAGATTCTACATGGTTCAAACTATCATGCCAGTAAAGGAAACATGTTGAAGAATTATATTTTGATGGTAGAATAAAGACTTTTGTGTTATGTATTGTTTCAAAAGGTCCCTGTAATTAGCGTTAATTGCCTCATTTTAGCCGCAATAAACACACCTAAACCCTTGCAGAACCCCTTCATGTTATATACCGATAGAAAGGCCGCTCTCTCGGCGTTCCTGCTCTGTGGATGTAAAAGAAAAATAAGGTCAGCTATTTTTGGAAACGGAGTTTGAAATACCGTTGCTAAGGTGTTTAATGTCTGAAGGGGGTAAATCTTCCGAGACCGTTTTTTCAAAATGACCGCTGCTTCAGTACCCAACTTAAAATGCCTGTAACCCCTATTCTAATTAACTCACACTGTTCATTCTTATATCAAAACAAACAGAAATGAATGCAGAATTCAAAAATATTAAAACCCTATTTTGTCCAAAAATCGACTTAGCACTGGTTTTGTCGTGGCTGGTCACATTTTCTTTGCAAAACAAAATGCCTGAAGGTCTGCCTGTGTAGAGTAGTTTCCTTTGCCAATGCAACATTCAAACATGGTAGTTAAGAAGTTTTAATTCAGGTAAAATATAATAAGCATCAGATGATCAAAAGGCTAGTTGTGGATGAACAAGGTAGACATTTAAAACATCTCCAAGCACGTGTATTATGTTTGCTGTATAAAACTGTGATTTTAAACACAACCAACTTCAACTTAATTCACATTCTCCATGAATATATATTACATTTAAAAGCACTGTGCATGATTCAAATTGCTGTATAATCATGATTCTTCTTCACTTTACAGATTAGCACCATTATCACAAGAAATGTGGATGAATGCTTAAAACAACATTCTAAATTACATCCTTTAAAAAATCCAAGGCATCACAACATTTTATACCCAACCCAAACAAAATTACTGTATTAAATTCATTTAATTTATTTGTCAGTTTATACGTAATGATGAATTTGAAAATATCATCAAAACCTTAAAGCAAGTGGTCTGTGTACTTTCCATTGCTCTCTGACTAAAACAACACATGCAACAACTGCAAAAGCTCACACAAGAAGACTGTGAAATTAAAAAAAATTATGTTCCTTACCTGACATAATGAAAATAAATATTTCCTCCATGCTACAGTCAGGACCAATATCTACAAATGTCAATTGAAAACAAATCTATGTAATAATGACAATAAATTGTTGATCTAAATTCATTTGAAAATCTATCATCTAAAGATAAGAATTATTTGCAATACTAAGCAAGGACATAAAAGAAATTTGTACACTCAAGAGCATCTCATGCCAGGCACAATCCATACTATTATCTGCTGTAGCACAATGATTAACTGCCATAACACTCTCAACATATCTCGGCCTCGGAAAATGAAATCCAGCAGCTTATTAATTACACATCACATGCATGAAAAGCAGTGGCAAGCGAAGTTTTTGTCATTCTTTGGTGTCAAAAACATCTGACTTGCCACATCACCATGTGTCCCTCTGTAAATGTATCCTCAGTGCAGAAAAGAATTGCATGTCAAAATCAATTTGTACTACATCTCTGTGTTTACCTTCTGGCTAATAACTTCAGTCTACATGTTGATACACAAAAATAAGATATCCAGCTCTTATTTTTCAAAACTGTGGGTGCCATTTGCTCGCATCCTGTAGGTGACCAACTACAAGCAGACTAAATTGTAGATGAGGCATGAATAAACTAAATGAAATAAACTGATGGACTAAGTGAAGAAAACATAATGGGTTTTAATCACTTTCAGCATCTGTGGTGTTGACATGAATTAGGCACAACTCTGTTTGACAAAATCTTAAGATTTTTCTGTCACCAATTTAGACTAGTTGCACATCCATCTGGCATTCTTCTACACAGCCACAACCTAGAATCAAAACAAACACAATCTCTCTCTCTCTCTCTCTCTCTCTCTCTCTCTCTCTCTCTCTCTCTCTCTCTCTCGCTCTCCCTCCCTCCCTCCCTCCCTCCTTCCCTCTCTCTCTCTCTCTCTCTCTCTCTCTCTCTCTCTCTCTCTCTCTCTCTCTCTCTCTCTCTCTCTCTCTCTATCTCTCTCTCTCACTCACTCCCTCTCTCCCTTCCTCCCTCCACATCTTGTATAAAATCAAGTAATGATTGGACATAACCTCTTAGTAATGTATCACAGCATCTCAAACCACCACAGCCATTCTCCGCGGCCTGTGAAAGAGGCACTCCTCTCTTCAACAAAAGCATGTTAGAAACTGTACAATCCACATTGAAATAGCACTGCCGTCAATACAAAAAACCCCAACATTTAATAGAAGTTCTGAGACAGTAACCGTGACAGTTGTTGTCCTGAAAATACTTATGAGGGAAAAAAATCAGATGAGCAAAATTGATCAAACAGTCACTTTTGTTCTATGAAAAGTATATTCTTACAATTATCCTTTCCTAGTTCTACTATTTAAAATAACTATCTTTGTAGCCAACCAAGGGTTCAACTAAGCCAGGTAGTCTACTCCAAAACAACCACATGTGATTTCCCTGTATGAGAATTTTCCCCTGCATCGATCATAATTTGAAAAAAGACATCAGTGGCCAAAGTGCCCATGTTGTGATTTTGGTCTTTGCCATCTGGGCTCTGTATTAGAAAAAGGGAGGTGGGGGGGGGGGGTGGGGGTGGGGGGGGGGGTGGGGGGGGGGTGGGGGGGGGGGGGGGGGGGCAGGGGAGGGGGTGGACTACTACCAGATAAATCATTACAAGACTCCACAATGGCAGATTTCAGTTTCCTGTACTGAACTGTCTCACAGAGATTTCTCCCTCATAGACGACCTAATTTCAGGCAAATTTAGCCAGTAGTGGTAAAAAATTACCACTAGTGGTATAACTGCATAGTGATTAAGTTTTCAAGCAACTGCCACTATAACCTTTTTTCTTTACTGCCAACTCCATTTCTGGATAAGGTATCCGTGTGTTCTACTACTATTACTGGAGATTGCCTGTTGCTTAGTAACAAGGGCAGACCATGCAGTCTTATAACTCCTCTGGATATGTGTGTTGATGCGACTCGCCGGGTTGATATGCGAGTCACATTGGCAGGAACAGTGGGGACACAGGAAGGCAGCCCTGCAGGTGTCTTGTGCTGCAGCCCTTCTTCTCTCCCTGGCTCTGACAAGTTGGCTCCGTCTGGACTCCTCTAAGGATGCTGTTACTCTCCTTGCAGCTGCCCTCCAACCCCTACAACCACTCCCATAATCCTTGACTGCGTTTGAGGCACACACTGATGATTTTCTTACAAGTTCTGGACAACTTCATTGGTCCTCTGTTTGCCCAATGGGAAATGCCCAAGGACTGCCCATCTGTGCTTTGATGTCACCTTCAATGAGTGTGGGTAGTCTCATTCAAAGAAATCTCAGATCTCAGTTCCAGTTTCTCTCTGCCTTTATCAGAATACTTAAACTTTGTGTGATTTATACAGTGGTAACAAACCTGATTTTCATTCCAATTAAAGCAAAAACAAAAACATCACACCTGTTGAGTAATACTGTGCCCATTAACTAGTCAGATAAGCAGTTGATATATACATGTAAATACAATTCTAAAGACATTATCAAACAAGAGGCAAAATAATGAGATCCACACACAAAGTAAAATCAACTTGCAAACTACACATTTCATATTGACATGAAATGACTGTAAATGAATAACTTTAGGAAATATGATCATGATTTTCTTATTTATGATGCAGTTCAGTTTCAAATCCATGCATACATAATAGATCAATAAATAGCTCTACATACCATATTCACACCATTTCTTGGATGAAAATGGCCGCAAGCCCTTTCAAAGCATGAAGACTCAGTCTTCACATGATATGAGATCCAGCAGTTTGAACAGGCAGTAGGCTTTAGGTATGTCGGCGGCAGGTTTTAAGTACGCAGGGCATGAGAAACAACCATGCCTTGCACATCACTGAGATCAACCTGCTCTTGTTTATTTCCCTGCAACATTTCTCACTGCCTTACCAAGGCTCCAGCCTCCAATGCTTGCTGTAGAAAGAGAGAGTTCTGGCAAGTTAGAGACCTCTTCAGTGATTTCTGATGGGGCATGTCTATTATTGCAAATCTGTATTGTACACAAGTCAAATAAATGTGAAATTCTTTCAAATGTGTTCTGCATCCTTTTTTTCGCTCGGGAAATTCAGCTCTTGTGCAAAAGATAAAATATATGCCCTATTCAATTTCTTACCCATCACAGTTGCAGAGAAATGATACATGAAATTATAAAAATACTTAAACAAAAAGGTGAGAGAGAGAGAGAGAGAGAGAGAGAGAGAGAGAGAGAGAGAGAGAGAGAGAGAGTGTGTGTGTGTGTGTTTTTGTGTGTGTGTGTGTGTGTTTGTGTGTGTGTGTGCATGTGCGAGCATGCATGCATGCATGCGTATGTGCGCGTGGGTGCCTTGGAGAGAAGTGATGTCATTCTGAAGTTGAAGATGCATGATGTGAGCAGGGATTTCTCTTGCATTCTTTTGCCTTGGGACAAGGTTGAAAATGGATGTTGTTTCATTTTATGTCTTTGTTTTGTAATGTGTGTGTGTGTGTGTGTGTGTGTGTGTGTGTGTGTGTTTATATGTGTGTGTGCGTGTGTGTCTCTGTATGTGCTTGTGTCTCTGTGTTTCTATGTGTGTTAATGTGTCTGTGTGTATGTGTGTGTGTATGTGTGTGTGTGTGTGTGTGTGTGTGTGTCTCTGTGTGTGTGTGTGTGTATCTGTGTGTGTGTGTATGTGTGTGTCTGTGTGTGTGTCTGTCCCCTGCACAGTGAGTTGTTTTCTGAATAATGTAGCAAACAGATTACTCTTATAAAAAAGAAATTGATTTTGTAACTTGAAGTATTATGTCACCTTTGTATTCCCCTAGACATTTTATCATAGACAGAAAGAAAGGTCAGGAATGTAAAAATTGTCCACCCCCAAACTCCTCTAAGCACCTGTGAGTCTGAGACACTGTCCTCTCATAGAGATACTCATGATTCTGCACAGTGATTTTTCATGAAAATCTGTCGAGCATTGTCAAAGAGCGCTGCACAGTATGTCTCCTGTCATCCAGCATTGTCAAAGAGCGCTGCGCAGTGATTTTCCATGAAAATCTGTCGAGCACTGTCAAAGAGCGCTGCGCAGTATGTCTCCTGTCATCCAGCAGTAAGAACAAGTCAAGCAGAATGCCAGCCATCACTGCACTTTGAGAGAGCTCAGTCATCAAGCACTGCAGATGATGTCTCTGCCATTTTGTCTCAGTGTTGCTGCACTCAGCGCTGAGTGCTACTTCTACTGCATACAGCACTGAACATTGTCTTTGATTACCATCCATAGCGCTTCTACAGTATTCCGTATGGACAGTCACTGCAGCACATTGATGGTGTCCTTGACTGCCACCACAATGCAGTATAATTTCCTTTTGCTTGTGGCTGCCCCTGGCTGAGCTACTGGAATATGTCCCCAGTAGTGCTTCTACAGTATTCAATATGGACAGTCACTGCAGCACATTGATGATGTCCTTGACTGCCACCACAATGCAGTATACTTTCCTCTTGCTTGTGGCTGCCCCTGGCTGAGCTACTGGAATATGTCCCCAGTAGTGCTTCTACAGTATTCAATATGGACAGTCACTGCAGCACATTGATGATGTCCTTGACTGCCACCACAATGCAGTATACTTTCCTCTTGCTTGTGGCTGCCCCTGGCTGAGCTACTGGAATATGTCCCCAGTAGTGCTTCTACAGTATTCAATATGGACCGTCACTGCAGCACATTGATGATGTCATTGACTGCCACCACAATGCAGTATAATTTCCTCTTGCTTGTGGCTGCCCCTGACTGAGCTACTGGAATATGTCCCCAAATCCCTGTGTACCAGCTGATAAAGGGGTTATCAAGTAGCTCTGGTCACATGTTACACTGTTGCAAAAAGTGGTATCAATTATTACAAGTGATAGTATTGCCACTACACCAAGTACAATCTGCCACAGCAGCAAATTACTGTTACTGATTACTGGTAAGGCAGCGTACAATGACAATTGCCATCACTGAGCACTGCAGATGGTGCTGCAGCTGTATCAAGTGCAGTCTTCTTTCGCTGGAACGATGATGCCACCAGCCCCTGTAGACTGCAGCATCACTACAAGTACATCATTGAGTGCTGCCAATGAGTGTGTGTGACGCTGTCACTGCACTGTATGATGAAATCCATCATAGCCACGATGCTACCGAGTACTGTAGACTGCAGCACCACCAGTACATCACTGAGTGCTGTCAATGATGGCTGTGTCTGCGATGCTGGCACTGTGTGCTGAATTCCATCACAACCATGATGCCGCTGAGTACTGTAGATTGCAGCATCAGCACAAGTACTGCACTGAGTTCTGTCACCGTGTGCTGCCTGGTGCTGTCATTGAGATGGCCGTCACTATGCTGTATTCTGTCACAGCAATAACATCCCTGAGCACTGTGTGACAGCATCACAATATGCACTGCACTGAGCACTGTCCATGAGTGCTGCGTTTGTGGTGCTGCTGTTGAGAATGTTGTCACTGTAGGCTGCATTCTATCATGGCAATGACATCACCGAGTACAGTAAAAGGCAGTATCACCATGAGCACATGCACTAAGCACAGCCAATGGGTGCTGTGCAGATGGTACTGTCACTGAGAAGGCTGTCACTGCAGGCTGAATTTAGCTGGTGTTGTCAAGCTAGATACAGCACTCCGTGCAGTCAATGGGCGCAGTCAATGGGCGCAGTCAATGAGCGCAGTGCGTATGGTACTGTTGCTGAGAAGGCTGTCACTGTATCGTGCAGACTTTGCTGTTCTTGTTTCCACCTGTTTGCCCTGCCATCTCCTCTGCTCTCCTCCGATTGGCTGGAAAGAATGGAGAAAAGACAGATGTATACAAAGGCAACAAGTTTTTCTTGGGGTACTGGGGGGAGGGAGGGAAGGTGGGGCGGAGGTGGGGTTTGAGAGTGAGCATCAGTGAGAGGGTGAAAGCATTGCAAGATGGTGGCTGGCAGTGTAGAGAAGGGCAGTGTTCATAGTTGCAGCTTAAGATGGAAATTCTGGAGCACTGTACATGTGTGCTTAAAATACTGCCCCATACTTTATTTCTTGCTGCTATTTCCTACACCAACCCTTACTGCCAGTCAAGGTGTGGGCTAACTCTTCAATTGTCCTTCTCAAACATTCTTCTAAACTTTGCACCCACATTAGGAGTACCAGGTGGCTCTACCCAAAGGTTGTTGCCTGACCATTGAATTTACAAGTCAGAAGAGTGAAACACACATCTGTCCACTCATAACTTTTTCATGTAATCTGTATGGGACAACTGAATTTTTATGTGTATATGGCATATAGTCAAATTTAGTATGGATAAATGCAAAATGTCCCAGGCATTTTGACATCATCTATGGCCAAGCAGACAGCTGAACAAGGAGTCAGTAGCCAAATTAACTTTCTACAGCAGTTATTATCATTAATGTTGCATTTATTTGCTTTTAGATGTTTGATACTTTTTTGTAACTAACCTGAGAAATAAGAGCTTTACACTAAGCTGTGAAAAACACTCTGGGTTGTTGATAACTGTTTATCTATGCACAAATTTGTCCAAAGCAAGCACTCATTGCTTTGTTATCAGCATTTGATGGATCAATTTTCAAAAGCATCAGAAGTCTCATGCCTTTTTGTGTGGGCAACTACAGTGTTCTTGAAAGGACTGGATCATCAATGGGTTGATGAATATGAAAGCAATAGAACAAACAGCTGGGCTCAGCTGAAAAGTGGATGCAGGTACATCAGCAAGGGGTGGAAATAGTTGTCATGGGACAGACAACATTTAGAAGTCAAAGAAACCTACAGAGCATCTTGCATGTGCCTCAGCTGTAGCTCTGAATACCTGTCTATACAACTACAGAATGTCTAGTCTGGTAAGCTTGGCCACCACAGCCAGTCAGAGCCTTGCTAATGCTGGAACCATCACTTTCAGAGTCTATCTATTAGCATAATTTCAGAGTCTATCACTGAGGTCAATTTCATGGAGATGCAGTGCATGACTTCTCAGATCAGCACTACTGGGACAGGGCTGAAGTGGAGATGCAGATCTGTTTTGGAATACAAAGTGCTATCTCACATAGTTCAGGAAGTAAACAAAGGGAAATACTCACCCTCCAAGTACACATCTCGGTCAAACTGCCCAGCGGCCAGAGGTGTACTGCAAGGCAGAAAGGACGGTGCATGTCAAAACATAATCTCAGCTGCAAAGGAGCTTCATTGGCATTGCTTCTTCCCACCCAGCAATGAAATTGGGTACTTGTGAGGACTGAGAAGAAACAACAATCACAAAAGATAACTATGGTGCATTTATCTGCATTGCAGTTGCATGCTACTCTGAGAGTTGATTTGGTGCTGGAGTGAAATCCAGTCTGGCCTGACGATCAGGGGTAAAAGTATGCAGTTTGAACATCCAGTATTGAATGGAAATTTGTGATACAAAATCAAGCACCCATACCAGTACTAATAAATACAAGAGCTTCAGATTTCCTGCAATCCACACACACACACACACACACACACACACACACACACACACACACACACACACACACACACACACACACACACACACACACACACACACACACACACACACACACAAGCTGTAAAATTGATATGTGTACTTGCACCTTGCTACAAAGAAGAAAAAATACATAAAACCCCAATTTATCATAAACAGATACTGGTGAAACTACTTTTGATTAGTAAGACAACTCAGGGTTGATGCTATATTAGAGCAAACAAAGTGACCTAAATTATTTACATTTTATTTTGTTTTGGAAATGGCTCTTAGTTCTTTCACTATTAAAACATGCAAGTTTCATTCAACAACAGAAATGTGAACCGGTCATTGAATAAAGAGACTGATCATCACCACCAGTACATTTTACTCCTGAGATCTTAATATAAATTACATCAGCTCCAAGTCAAGCCCAAGGTCACAACTCAAGGTCAACAAAGGTTCATGTGGGTCAATCAAGGTCAAGATCTCACCTCATGTGGCCTGGACGGATGCTGGCTTCATAGATGCCAAAGATGGGTCTGTGGTCTGAGACTGTTATGGTTCTGGCACAGTCGTAGTGCAGGCACGATATGGCATTTTTCCTTTTTGATCTGAACAGGATCCGATCCTGCAACCCAATGCACCATTGCTGAGTGCTTGCATTTGACAGGAGAAGACAGATGTTTGGGTTGTAGAGAAGCAGGAAAGAAAGAAAGAAAGAAAGAAAGAAAGAAAGAAAGAAAGAAAGAAAGAAAGAAAGAAAGAAAGAAAGAAAGAAAGAAAGAAAGAAAGAAAGAAAGAAAGAAAGAAAGAAAAAGAAGGGCAAAGCCCATACGACTCACATGCTTGACCTTGACCTTTATATGACCTTGACCTTCAGGTGACCTTCAAGGTCAAGGTCAAACAACTAAACCTACCAATGACATCATACACAAAGAAATGCTTTACACATTTTTACTACCAAAATACATGTGACCTTGACCCAATAATTATTAAGTTTGAAACAGTTATCTTCCATAGTTCAGGGTCAAGGTCACTTCAAAATATGTATACAATCCAACTTTGAAGAGCTCCTGTGACCTTGACCTTGAAGCAAGGTCAACCAAACTGGTATCAAAAGATAGGGCTTGCTTTGACCTATATACCACTTGTAGCTAAGGTCGCCATTCTCAATAACGTGGGAGAAAATTGGGAAAATGTGATAAATGACTGTTTTTGAGACCACATTTATGGCTCCTGTGACCTTGACCTTGAAGCAAGGTCAAGTCACTATGTATGTTTTTTGAGGCCTTGTCATCATACACCATCATGCCACATTTGGTGTTGATAGACTTAATAGTCTCCGAGAAAAATCCAACGTTTAAGTTTTTTACGGACGCCCGGACGCCCGGACGGACGGACGGACGGACGCCCGGACGGACGGACGACACGGCTCAGTACATAGACTCACTTTTTCTTCTCATGTGAGTCAACAAACAAACAAAGAAAAACAAAGAAAGATAGAAAGAAAAAGAAAGAAAAGAGGAGAGAAAGAAAGAAGGAAAGAAAGAAAGAAAGAAAGAAAGAAAGAAAGAAAGAAAGAAAAACAGAAAAACAGAAAGAAAGAAAACAGACAGAAAGAAAACAGGAAGAAAGAAAAACAGAGAAAGAAAGAAAAATGAAAGAAAGAAAGAAAAATGAGAGAAAGAAAGAAAAACAGAAAGAAAGAAAGAAAAACAGAGAAAGTAAGAAAACAGAAAGAAAGAAAGAAAGAAAGAAAGAAAGAAAGAAAGAAAGAAAGAAAGAAAAACAGAAAGAAAGAAAAACAGAAAGAATGAAAGAAAAACAGAAATAATGAAAGAAAGAAAGAAAGAATGAAATGATCAGCCTGTACATTCTTACATCAAATGAAGATTCAAATGTCATAGTGGTTATACATGACCCCAACACACACAAGCAAACACTAAAATGCATGCAGATTTACAGCAAAACCTGCCAATAACAGACACCCATGGGGATTGCAAAATGTCCTTTGCTCAGAGATAGCTATAAATCAAGATGAACTGTGGGAAGGTTTGATAAAACACAACACTCAAAATCGCCCAAATCAAGACGGCAAATCAGTTATTCACAAACCACATTTCCAAGCAACACATACTTGCTGATTACCTTGTCACTGTACACATTGCTCAATCTCAACTATGGTGCCTATGAACCATTGACTCCAGCTCATGCTCATCAAACCACAAAGCAGCTTGACTTTCATTCATACACAGGCTACTAGTGAAAATTGTGACATCCTTGTGACATCACATACGTCTGTGGCAGGCAAAATTCCACCTGTTCAGAGACAGTGAGAGGGTAAGACAGAAAGTGAGAAGAAAGAGAAAGTGAAAAGAGAGAGAGAGAGAGAGAGAGAGAGAGAGAGAGAGAGAGAGAGAGAGAGAGAGAGAGAGAGAGAGAGAGAGAGAGAGAGAGAGAGAGAGAGAGAGAGAGAGAGAGGGAAAGAAAAAGTGTTGGGTTACAGCAGCAGGTCTGACACACACATACACACACACCCACACCCACACGCATGCACGCATGCATGCACACGCACACGCAACACACACACACACACACTCACATTTTATACATGTGCATAAAAACACAAGCACCCAAGCAGGCATCTCAATCCCAAAGAAAATACTCACTGTGTAGGATGGAATTCTGTTCTTCGCTGAGGTGTCATATTTATCTGTGTTTGGGTCAAACTTGTAGGTGGGAGGAAAATTGATTCTTCCTTCCTGATATCCCTGAAATATCACACCTGAAAAAAAGAACGGTTACTTTCTCATTTCATAGGGCAAACCTTGACATGTCATGAATTGAATTGTCACCAATAAGATGTACTGCCTCTGCAAACTCAAGAGAGATGGTGAACATGTTAAAGTTATCACTATCAGTTTTGTTACCCTGGTGCATAAACAATGTAGTCATGGTTCTTTACAACGAATCTCAAAATCTTTCATAACATCTCTAAATTTGATGGAAAATTGTGAAAGAAAGCAAGAACATGCACACACACACACACACACACACACACACACACACACACACACACACACACACACACACACACACAGAGGAAAAGTCCTTTAAAATGTCCCAGACATGCAGATGTTTACTCAAGTTTCCGGAAAAATAGAGGTTTTGCATAGATATTCCAAATAGCTCTTGCAGTAGACATTTTTCAAACCCATCTAGGGAAAACAACCTCTTATGACACCAAGGGTTTGAACAAGTCACGCAGTATCACTTCTGTGAAATCCTTCATTGGTAGTCAGACCATTTCACGTGCAAACTGTAATTTTCTAACTATAGGGCGACACTTTTTTTCTCAGATTTTCGGACATGCGTCTCATATTCGGTTGCGTCTTATGTATGACTGAAATAGATTTCAAACGACTTTTTTAAAAACCACAACACCCACAGCTCGAGATTTCTTCTCAAATGACGTGATATTAATTTACTTTTTGAATGGTTCTGATGCTTTTTCAACGTCTCCTTGTTTACTTTTGTTCTTACTCCTGTTTGTTGGATTAGATTCAATGGTTGGTTTCCGCACCGTGCTCATTTTTTTCTGTTTGTTAAGTATGTGTTCTGATGTATCACCTTATATTTGGTAGCGCCCTATGTATGATTGAAACGGGTTTTTTTTGTTTTTTTGTTATATTCAGTAGCGCCTAGAAGTCCGAAAATTACGGTAGTCTGCTTGTGTTTTTTTCAACTCTCTTCCTCACCTTCATTGATGCTCTGGATGAGCTCATCTCCCCCGAGCAGGTGTTCAAAGTTGGGATGCTCCTGCTCCAAGATGACTAGGATGCGGTTCTCCACAGCCTCCTTCAGCCTGGCAATGCGGAAGTTGAGGTCCCCGAACCAGAACACCCTGTCAAACTGCGCCGTCATGTCTTCTGTGGAAAATGCAGAATGGCACAATGACTTGCAGAGTGACAAGACCATCAGCAAACTGAGACCCATCACCTGATCACTGCAGAGACCATCAGCAACAAAGACCAGCTGATGAGTGGGGCATTGGGTGACAGTGACCATCTCATGATAATGTTAATGATAATGATCATCTTTATTTTTGTCCTTTTTTTATTAAGTAAATGATTTTGGGTGAATTTCACTTCCAGTCGCCGCTGTGCGCCCTGCGACCAGTTTCACTCCTCAGTAAGAGAGGCAATGTGGGGGAAGTACTTTGCCCAAGGATGCAACTCAGGGATTGGTGCAGCTTCGAACACTGCACCCTTCAGCCGTAAATGTCTGCAAGTCAAAGGCTCTGGCCACTCAGCCCCTGATGATAGATTTCCCCATTGATACTGACTGATTCTGTGTAGTACACTCAGAGTTTAAAGTCTCCATCGTACAGTATATATCGTAATCTGCAGTACGTACATTTTCACCTCTTTCACTACATTATATGGGAAGTGGTGAAAGAACTAAGCACAAGCGGTTACACACACAAACAGATTGACATGGTCATCTAGTAAAGTGTAAAGCAGTCAGTGACCCAGACAAAGGTGATAAGTGGCTATATAACGTGACATCTTTACCATTTTAGTAAACGTCAGTTGTTTCTTAAACAAAACAACTCCCAACTATCCATGCATTCTATTTATTACCATTTAAAGATGAACAATTTTACCATCAGTGTTACTTATCTCTACTGTTGCAATTTTGTTTCTATATAATTTAAGTGACTTTACTCACAGACACAGAAGCACTTATATCTCCATCATAATAACTATCATCACAGTCATCATCATCATCATCATCATCATCATCATCATCATCATCATCATCATCATCATCATCATCATCATCATCATCATCATCATCATCCATGTAGTTACCATCACCATTATCATCCTTACCACTGTCCTTACTGTCATAATCACTATAATTGTCGTCATCATCGTTGTTGTTGTTGTTGTCATTGTCATCGTCATCATCATCATCATCATCATCATCATCATCATCATCACCATCACCATCATCATCATCATCATCATCATCATCATTTATCATCATCATCACCACCATTATCATCGGTGTTATCATCATCATCATCATCATCATCATCGTCACCAACATCATCATTATTGTGGTAATCAAAATCGCTCTTGTCATCATCATCATCATCATCATCATCATCATCATCATCATCATCATCATCATCATCATCATCATCATCATCATCATAATCATCTCCATCACCATCATAACCACCCACATTCATGAAATGGTGAGAGTCAATCAGACCGAGAGCAAAATCATCATCAATCTTCCTACCCTGGCCGGCTTTGGAAGCTGCAGGAGCAGACCGAGCCAGCTTCAGACCCTGTGCAATTTTATGGAAGTCTCGAATCCGTGCCTTGATCTGGCTGTCATCCGCTGTGAAGGAGGAACACCCAGTCAGTATTACTGAATGCATTTTTGTTTATATTCATGATCTGCATGAAGAATCTAGCATGAAAGTTCTTGGAGTAAAATAAGCATTCATTAACTACATGCTAGAATTCTTTGCAGGCTATGAGTTATTCAACCAATCAATTTTTATCATTTCATCTCAGGCCTCAAAAATACATGAACATTATTGGCAGGCATGCAGGAAAGAAAGAACATACATTTGATGAGTCATGTCAAATTTCAGGCTAAGAAAGTAACTCGTTAAAAGAAAATCTTAAGTCACTTGGATTCCTAGACATGGATCTATGTTAACTTATGATAGTGCATTCTTAAATAAATTCTGACAGCAATGATAAGAACACTTTCTCTTTCTGCAATATCTTACTACTTTTACTGCCCCAAGCAGGAACATTTTCCCATTGTATTTTCAGACATAATCAACATGCACACACAAAAAAGCTACATCAGTAAAACAACTGAAAATCCTCAGACAACCATTCAGTGAGAATTCTTGCTTTAAGTTTGATATAGCATGAAAAAAGGATAAATCATTTCATTTCCCATATATTGCATTAGTTTCTGGTATGGCATGAATTTGATTCACTTCCTCCCTGATTGTCGCAAACCCCGAGAAAATCACACATCAACTTTAAAACTGTTTTTCCCTCCAAAAGACACGCGCTTCAGAAGAAAAAAGTTCAGCTGTAAGCAAAATTACAAGCAGAATGAAATATTCAAATGCATACAGGTTACTTCAGTGTCAGATAGTGTGAAAAGAATGGAAAGTCAGTGAGTCAAACCAGCATTAAAATGTTGTCTTTTAAGACAAATAAAAATCGACATAGCACATTTTCAGTCTTCTTACTATCTTAGGGTGTAACACACACAGGCACTGGGTAAGAAAAACAAGTTAAAGTTTTTGCAGTCAACTTTTATTCATCTTTGTCCTTGAATACAAGTGACTCTCAAAAGAAAACTTTTCTGTGATGGTTCTACTTATCTAGGTCACTGGCAGTTTCTGGTTTAGAAACCAAAGAGTAAGTTGTATAATACTTTTGTTTTCTATCTTGGAATCAAAGTCTCCATGTTTGAATATTTCAAAACAATGGCTACCTCTCTTTTTCAATGGTAAATGTGCATTGCCTGAAATGTACGAGTTGCATATGACCAAACTAAACCATCCTCCCAGTTTCCTAATTCAAAAGTTAGTTCTGGCTATAAACTGCTTTGAAATAAACCCATGCAACATACATTCACCTGCCAAGACTAGAATTCTGCCATAAAAAGGACAATTAATATTGTTTGGGCAGCTTCTAATACTTTACAAAATTGTTTATAAGAACCTCCAAATGATAAATATTTCCTAATTATTCCACTTTAATGACTCAGGAGCGAATTATCTGTTCAGTTATGACAGCCAAACGTGTGAAAATCATGAAGTTAAGGGTCTCATACAACTTCATAAAAAAGGCTAACTGTTGATCTATGAAAATGAATTCTTGACTATCAAACTCTGGAACTCTAACAACAGTCATATTCATATGAATATATATATATATTATTACACATCTTGGAGAATTTTGATGATGTCAATTGAACATGTACATACAGTGTACTAGAGAAAGACCATTACAACACTGTCCAGAGAGAGTACAGTATGACCAAAATAGAGTAACATAATAAAGTAAAAGACAGAAAAGGATGTGCAATTAAAGATAAAGGTAAAAATCTGCAATTAAGCATTACTTGAAATATCTCAATCAAAGAGTTAGTTGATATGCTCTCAAAGTTACAAGCAAGGTGATTTCAAAAACAATGTTTTCAATATGAGAATTAAAAACGTAAGTAACTACATACTCCTGTTCTTTTTAAATTTTCATGTATCAATTGAGCATGAAGATCAGATCTAAGAATATAGCATATTAGCGGATAGGAAAATCAGAAACATTTTGCCTCTAAGCAAGCAGAGAACAGCACTGAGTTGACCTCTGCATCTACTTCACTGCAACTGAATCAGTGACAAACATCAACACTGAGATAGATGGGAGAACATTTAACCATAGGGTTAACAATTCATTCATAAGGCACATGACACTTTATGGGTTTCATTTACTTTGCCAAAGGAATAACAAAGCATGTAGTGGCCAATCTTGTCATCACATGCTTGCAGTTGTTCCAAAATGGATGATGTAAATAACAATGCCATGTCCTATTTTTCTAATCATGGACTTGATATGTGTATGTATGTATGTATTTTAGCTCTTATATAGCGCCAATCTCACACCCAAAGGCATGCTCAAGGCACAGTCGATTTAAAAAGTCTGTATTGAAGGAGATTTCCTCAGTCTGTCTGGGATATCGTTCCAGAAATTTGGTCCAGCACACAAGAAATTGCTCTCTCTCCAGATATGGTGAAATAGACATGGATTGCATAACAATTTATGGCACAAGTTCTTGCCTGGAGAAAGTTTTCTGTTCAAGAATAAGAGCTTTGTCTCCTCCCACTTATTCTGTTGGTTGGGTTGGTTCATCTGTCATAACGAACAGACCCTTATAGTTCTCTTTAGAAGTTTCACACAAATTAGCATTAACATATCAATGGTAACATTTGTCTAAGTCTCTGACTTTGTGGGAATGGCTGTGGCCTCAAACAGATTTCCAGTTCAGCTCTTGTACATATGCCATATGATTTTGAATAATGATATTCACTGGCATCTACAAACATGGATGATTTTGTTCAAGGGCTTTCAGTTTCACACCTTGTCTCTAAGAATCAATGCCAGAATGTGTAAATAATTAAGAATCAAGAAAATAGGTATTTCATGTCCTCATCACATACGATTTATTTCTTTTAAAGACAATTCTTACTTTCAAATGGGTCTACTTGTTTTTGACATGCAAAATTCATTTAATGGCTTGTCACCATACAGCAATGCCCAACATATGTACATAATCACAAATCAAGAGCATCAGCATTTTCAATTTCCCCATCACAAATGATTTTTTTGTTTGTTAAAGATAAATGTTACTTTCAAATGATTGTATTTGATATATGAAGTTTATTTTAATGACTTCTGCCATCAGTTGCCAAATGAGCAGCATTCTGTACAAGTTCAGTAGCTATCGACATTACTGGATGCCTGTACTA
>JAWQFJ010002841.1:110210-127710 GCA_034096865.1 Theodoxus fluviatilis
AGGGGCTTCAAGGTTCCCTGTCGTGGACTCTGACTGCTGATGACTCTCTCATACTCGTGGGACATGGCCACAAGCGTATTGTCCAAGTTGTTCTCTCCGCTTGCCTCTTCCTCACCCCGGGGGCTGGGCACCCCGGGCTCCCTGTCCACACCCTGAGCCGGGCCTGAGGTCCGCTCTGCACTCCTGCTGCCCCTCCGGGGTCTGGGGATCACTTCCCTTGGGTCCTTGGTGGAGACTAGAATGCCGCCCCGCTTGTTGGTCGCATCTTGCTCTTCACTCGAGGAATAGGGGTCGCGTCCCCTTTTCTCCCCCTTGGTAGAAGATGCGGACCCTCTTCTTGGCTGGGCAGGAGGTTTGGGGACAAAAGGGCTCTGTTTTAGGGATTCTACAGACTCGGAGCGCTCACTGGCCATTCGGAGGTTGCGGAAGCGGTGGATTGTTGCATCAGATGGGGATTTCTTGCCGACCTGAAATGGAAATTGACAGAAACAGTTAGAACTGGATTCATCAGATATGACATTTGGGGAAGATCCCAATAGAACATTTATCAGGTAAAATATTAATCAAGTTACAAAAGAAACTTTGCAAATATCTGGAAAATTTCACTATGCCCCAAAAAGTGTTTACGGTATCAAAAGCTGTAAAAGTCAATGAATTGCGTGAATCAGCCACAGGTTTTTGTGACAGGAGTATAAATCTGACAAAACAAGCCAGTGTATCTTGTAGGAACACTTACAAAAACAAAATTAAATCCTCAAGAAAAATTAATATCATATTCCAGGTTTATGACCGAAAAATGTAAAAACACTTTTCTTAACAAATTTCTGAATGATAGATCTGGGCATAAAATCCACAACATCAGTTTCATGCAAAAGTACCAAAAAAGATGGAGAGTTAAGCTGTCAGACAGAATGGCAAACAAGCAAAGAGGAATTTATGCATGCAAACATGCAGAGGAAACCCAGGAAATCTTGTCATTAATGCCTTCCAATGAAATAGTTGAGTGAGTGAGTGAGTGAGTGAGTGAGTGAGTGAGTGAGTGAGTGAGTGAGTGAGTGAGTGAGTGAGTGAGTGCATGAGTAGCAAGTGTGTGTGTGTGTGTGTGTGTGTGTGTGAGTGTGTGTGAGTGTGTGTGAGTGTGAGTGTGTGTGTGTGTGTGTGTGTGTGTGCACGCCCGCAAGCATGTGTGTGTGCACATGTGTGTGTGCACACATGTGTGTAAGCATGTGTGTGTGTGTGTGTGTGTGTGTGTGTGTGTGTGTGTGTGTGTGTGTGCGCATGCACGCGTGCGTGCATGCGCGTGTTTGTGTGTGTGAAAACATGTTTTCAATGAAAACAATTTAGTGGGGAGCACATGACCACATGGTAATTCAACAGTTCTGCCCCCATTTCATTCTTTGGTTGCCAGATGAATTTACTAAATGCAATATTCATGTTAACAGTGCAGCCTTTTCCTGCCTGGGAATAAACAGTCACCTTCACAGCTTTATCAGTGTCCTACATGACTGATGTGTCTCTTTGTCAGTGTCATACATGACTGATGTGTCTCTTTGTCAGTGTCCTACATGACGGATGTGTCTCTTTGTCAGTGTCCTACATGACGGATGTGTCTCTTTGTCAGTGTCCTACATGACGGATGTGTCTCTTTGTCAGTGTCCTACATGACGGATGTGTCTCTTTGTCAGTGTCCTACATGACGGATGTGTCTCACCAAAGTAGAATAACTGTCACTAGGGACACCAGTCATTTCAACAAAGCAGGTTTTCAAGCATGGAACAAGGGAAGTTTGGTTGCTGTTTCATAAGGAAAGAACTAGCAAAACCTAACTTTTGCCTGGTTTTCTTCATCAGAAGATGACCATTAGTTGTATCGAAACGTAGAAATCAATTCCAATGAAAGATTAATTAATACCAGCTTCTATAAAAATGTCAACACCACTAGTTTGCGATCAAGTTTCTCTCCCTTATTCTGTCAGAAGGAACTCGCCCAAGAAATGTATAACTCGCATGCATGTAACTGAGCCAAACATCAGATAGAGAGACAACGAAAAATGAGGAGCTAGCCAATCATTTTGCAAAGAGACGTGTGCGTCTGAGTCAAACATCAACTCTGGATGGAAAATCAATATAACTCTAGACTTTGACAGATAGGAGTAAGATGGTGTCTTGGCAAAAGCTGGGGTTTCAACAAGCATCTGATGCAGGTGATTAGCTGTCCACAAACAGCATGCAGGACAGGTTAGCTGAGTTAAACTGCTGAGAGAAAGTTACAAGAAGTGCCACATACTTCGGCAGGGAGCAATTCTTCATACCTCACATTTCATGCAACAGAACTACTATCACAGAACAACATTAGCATTAGCAGCAGTCAAGAATGAGCAAGAGCAGAATATCAACAGCATTGCACCTTTACAGTTATAATAACTACAACGCAAAATGGAAGAAAACTTTACCATAACTGTCATATATACTCTACCATGCTTTTATTTTTTCCGATAATTTGAATATAATGTGAGTCACTATTCATTGGCAAGTAAAAATAATCCCCCAAAAATGATGGATACAAAGTATGAAAGATTTCCTCACACTAACAAAAAAAAGGGGTCATCCAAAAGCTTCATTCACATTTTTAAAATCTATTTGTCAGATTTTAAAACCTCAAAGCTGGCACAGATTTCAAGCTGCTGATATTTTTCAACTACTCTCTGTCACAGAGCACTACAGACACAGAGAACCAAAAGGCATCAGGCACTGCACAGTCTGCAGGGGTGAGAAATGAACCAGGGGAGGATCAAGGTCAGCTCTGGGTTTACTTGGTCCGAGTCTCTGGTCCCTGCATCCTCCACATCCGAGCCATTCTCATCCACGTCCATGGGGACAGGTGATCTCTGCGAGTCTCTGCTTGCTCCAGAGCGAAGGGATCTCCGCCTTGGTCTCAAGGGGGGCCGGTTTATCTTTGAGTCTGCGGAGCTGCGTCTCGGTGCCGATTTGATGATAACTTCTGGTTCTAGGTGCATGCGCACCTCTCCGTTGTTGCTCTTCACCTTTTCTCCTTCCCCTCCCTCACTACTATCTGAGGATGCAGCCTTTGGGAGTTTCTGTTCTGCCTGAGGAACAGCTCTGGTGGAATCCTCTGCGGTTCCTGCCGTCTCTTTCTGTAGAAGAGATGCTGTAGATCCCCCCATACTTCCATCTTCCCTGTTCTGCCTCTTCTTCTCTGCCATGCGTGCAAGGGCACTCTTCTTCTTTGGTCGCCCCGTCGGCCTGGCTGATGCCGAGGGAGTGTCCTGGTCTGCCATTGTTCTGTGTCAGCAGTCCTCTTCTGAAGGCAGAGATTGACAGATGAGTGGCAAGAAAGAAGAATGGATAGATGGAGGGGTGGAAAGAGAAGTAGAGAGAGTGAGACACACACACACACACACAAACATGCACACACACACATGCATAGCCATACAGATATACATTATTTTCAAAAAGACCCAGAGAGAGAGATGGAAAAGAGGTAGATGACAGGTTTATACATGGATAGAAAAAATCTTTCAACATTATTGAAAATTCTTGCCACAAACTCAGACCTAGTATTAAACTAGATAAACACAGATAACAAGTTTTTAACCTATGCATATCTAACAAACCAGATTCAATAACAAAATGTCAAACTTGGCCAACATTATTCTTGTGTTTTTCCAGCACGTATCAAAGTGTTAACAATACAAAAAGAGTGTCAACTGGAGATTCTATGATACAATATTTTTATCAAGTTTGAATTTGACCACTTTGTACAATATAGTGAAATGGGCAGAGCAATCAACACCTTCCTCCCATCATACTGGTATCCAAAGATACCCAGCAGCAGCAGCAATCTGTGATCACGGCAGTGTTTTCACAATGCATCATTTCATTAGGAAAAAAAAGAAGCCGTGGTTACGGTAAAATGGAAAAGAGAGAAAGAAAAAAAGGTCAGTAGGTCGGCTGCACTTTTATTACCTCCACCAAGGCAGTTATGTTTAATTTATTATTTTTTAAATAGCAGTGGCCACATTAAACATAAATAAAGTTTCATTTTAGCTAAAGACATTTTTTTTCAAACAAAAAACGTAGGATCTTCTAGTCTTCATAGGGCAGGGAAGATGGAACAAAATCCAATTCAAAGTGTACCATCATTTTTTTTCTCACTATTGGGACAAAATTATAGGGTCAGCAGAAATAAAAGGGGTTGGCCTGGGTGCCATTACCACTCTTAACATTTTATTTTCCTGTAGTGTCTCACTGCAGGAACTGCTGTGTGCGTTAAACATGAAAACAGACATGTTCATACACACGTATGCTTTATCATTTATGTATTATCTTTTTC
Source organism: Theodoxus fluviatilis (assembly GCA_034096865.1). Classification (NCBI taxonomy): domain Eukaryota; kingdom Metazoa; phylum Mollusca; class Gastropoda; order Cycloneritida; family Neritidae; genus Theodoxus; species Theodoxus fluviatilis. The sequence continues at coordinate 114,564 of JAWQFJ010002841.1, forward strand.
TTTTTTTTTTACATTCATCCCAGTCCACTCCATATCCAGCCGAGGACTGTTGAGTGAAAATATGTACAGCATATCATTTCAGGCAGGAGAAAGCCATGACACTTTAATACTTGACACACCACTCTGCAAGTTTATAGGTGGGTGAGATGAATTAGTATAAAGACAAATACCAAGCATTCCCTGTGTTACATTCCAACAGCAGCACCAATGCAAGAAACACTCTTGTCTAGTCTGATTGCCTGCTATGTCTGTAAGTTTTCATCAGTTAATCCAACACAATTTAAAATGCAAATTGCTTCATGCTGTTACTTCCAGGTGCCAAATGGCCGTGAATGCACAGGGCAAGCTCAAACATGATTGCATTTTCTTCAATCAGATGCAAACATCATTTGATATAGAAATTTCTTTGTGTTGAAAAGTGTTTTTTTAATAATCTGAATTACAGACAAAATGGTCCAGAAATATTTGTAAAAGCAGCAGAGCAACAAACTTTTAATTTCAACAAACCACACACAAAAAAGGATTTTGAAAAGAATACAGTTTTTAATTGGTCTGCTTACCCATGGATCCCAAAAACGTGCATCAAGTGGATGGTGTCAAATCCGTGAGAGGACAAGCTTTAAATGAGCAAAATGTTCAGGCAGGTGCTGAGTTGTTCTGGTTATTGTAAATCCAGGGTGGGGAAGGATGAAGTGCATTGATCAGATAACAATGTTTTACTCTGAAGATCATGCTTATGAAATCTGGTGGTTTCTTTGAAACTGTTTGTGTCTGCGACCTAACAGTTTTTTTTTTTTTTTTACATTTGTAGACTGGTCACCGCATACCCTGTCAGAAAATATTTAATAAAAAGGTGGCTGTTTATCTACGTGATGATGGTAAACGCATCCGCTGCACTCGACTGTTGGTTGTATCACTGTTTACAGCTAGAAAAACGTTCATGCGTGAAATAGCAGCATACAATGTAAAGCACTGTTAAGGTAATTTCATCCTCTTCGTTACCGTCGATACACAGATCTGACATCCTGTTAAACTGTGGTTGTACTGAGGTACGATCGTCCCACTCATCGGGTTCAATACTGATTAATTTGCGCGCGGTTACACGATGTCTTATGAATACGCAGAGAATATAAACCATTCTTGGTCGATCTCAAACAAGAAAACGCGGCGGTGAGGTACCTTCGGTATGTCGGGTTTCCTCAGTAAACCGTCAAGAACAGCAGGATCCTAAAAATGACAATATTAACAACAGGCCTTGACAAGTTCTATGGATCCTCTTAGCAACATGATAACCGATCAAAATAGAGGGGAAATTCTGCCCATGAAAAGAAAGCTGCAAACCGGTGCCATCCAAATGCACGAATCAACTCAAGCAGCAACCAAGTAAGGTACATTCCATGCTTCTTCGCTTCAGAATCACACGCCACATACCTCAGAGAAGACAGAAAACTATTTCGTCCGCCATTGTCTAACATTTCCGTCACTGCGCGGCTCCTACCAAAAGTGGATTCGTTTCTTTTGACGTAACCTTTATATTTACCAATTTTATGGATCAATTACATTTTCAGCGTATCTGTTTTGAAATGTTGTGTTATATACGTAGTAATGTCGTGAATAATGGCTGTTTTATTTTACGCCCTATTTTGCTCGGCAGTTTCATGTTTTGTGATCAAACAGAAAATTTGTTGCCTTATTAGAAGAATACGAGATAAATTTTATAGATAAGGTTATGTCCATCAAGACATGATGGCAGCAAATCGATATCTTTCGAGAATTTACTAGGAATTGGCAGGTGTGCTAACGGTGGAGGGTGCGCGACCCGAACGATTGAACAGCCTACAGGGACAGCGTGCTTGCCAACACGATGCTTGTCAGTAATCGGTGCTTCGCTCACGTGGATTAAACTTCTGTTTCTTCGTGTGGATTCTGTGTTTTCCTCTGAAAATGATGTGAAAGTGATTTATCTCCCAAAATGGAATAATGCAGTCTTTGGATTCGAAAAAATGTCCGTGCATAAGCGTTGGAAGAGATCGTCAAGTGTTGAACAAACTTCTCGCAGCAGACGACGAATTCAGCAAAGAGTTTTTCCTCGAAAATCAGACGGCCTCTACCCGCGACCGAGCTGGCAGGGCAAACAGCAGAGAGGGCAAACGAAGAGACAGAGATCCTACAGATGTACTGAAGGCTCCCGACGATATAACGGGTTGGATTCCTGACAACAAGGTGCTCCGAAAACCAGAGAGAGAGAATGAGTCCAAATCGACGTCGAAAACGTATCAGAAGGATGGGCGGCCCTCTGAGATTTTTTCCTTTGCCAGGGATATCAAACCAAAGCAAGAGGAACCGTACGTGTTCCGGCACTATGCCGACATACGCATGTATATGGAGCAGTATAGACGTGACCACACGAGCGCACTGCCTCCGCAGATCAACACTCTTAGATACGCTTTCAAGCCCGAGCTGCTGGAGCTCAAGAGGCTTTCCTGCTCTCAGAACAACACGTTGTCACAGCAGCAGTTCATCTACCCTTTCTCCAACTCTCCCATCACCTCCACTGGCCTCTCGCCCGTCACCACTCATCTTTCTACAACCCCTGTGCAAATGCCCTCTCTGACTTATACCCTGCGGAAAGAGGTTCAAAAACAATCTGCTCATGCAGATGTTGCAGCTTTGGCTCATAGATACAGACTATCCCCGTCGGTGTACAGGAGAGACTCCGAAAATTCCGCTGAGTCCGAAAATGGATCTAAACGCGTGCCATCAGAAAAGCGCACCAAGATTATGGGGAAGCAGCTCCTGGGAAAAGTTCATACCCAAGTTTACGGTACCAGTAAAACGGTTACTACGACGACTACTACTGCAAATGGTAGCGGGTAAGTGTGCATGAATGGAGGGTTCATGGAATGCTCTTGAAGAGGACAGCCAAGAAAGAGGAACTGTATGTGGTGGTGTTGGTCGTATTTCCTTGATTGTGCTGCTTTTTCTGTCTCTCTGCATGCTTACATGTGTTTATCCCTCCTGACCATTGTGCTGCTATATTCTGTCTTACCCTGCTTCTTCAATGCTGCTTTTCAATAATTTGTTCCTTTTCGTGTTCTCTCTCTCTCTCTCTCTCTCTCTCTCTCTCTCTCTCTCTCTCTCTCTCTCTCTCTCTCTCGCCCTTTCTATCGCTCTCTCGCTCTCCTGCTGCTGCCTCTCCTCCTCCTCCTCCTCCTCCAGCTCCTCCTCCTCCAGCTCCTCCTCCTCCTCCTCCTCCTCCTGCTCCTCCTCCTCCTCCTCCTCCTCCTCCTCCTCCTCCTCCTCCTCCTCCTCCTCCTCAACCTCCTCCTCCTCCTCAACCTCCTCATGCTACTTACTGCTGCTCCTTCTGCTTCTCCTCCTCCTGCTGCTGCTCCTCCTCCTCCAGCTCCTGCTCTTGCTCCTCCTCCTGCTCTTGCTCATGCTCATGCTTCTCCTGTTGCTCCTCTTTCTCCTTTTCCTGCTCTTGCTCATGCTCATGCTTCTCCTGCTGCTCCTCTTTCTCCTTTTCCTGCTGTTGCTCATGCTCATGCTCCTCATGCTGCTCCCGCTTTTCATGTTCCTGCTCCTCCTGTTCTTTCCTCTCTATCTTCTAATCTTCCTACTCTTTTTGCTCCTTTTCTTCCTGCTCCTGTTCATACAGTTTTACCTCCTGCATCTCTTCACCGGCTCACAATTATTTTGCTTCTCTTTCTCCTACTCGCTCATAGTATTTTTGCTCCTGATCTGCCTGCTTCTGCTCCTACTTCTGATCTTCTTTTCCTCTTTCTCTTGTTCCTGTTTCTGCTGCTCCGTCCGCTCTTTCTATTCTTGTTCCTCTTCCTCCTGCTCCTCCTCTTTCTGCTCCTTCTCCTGTTCCTCTTCTTCCTGCTCCTTCCCCTGCTCCTCCTTCTGCTCCTCCTCGTCCTGCTCCTCCTCGTCCTGCTCCTCCTCCTCCTTCTGCTCCTCCTCGTCCTGCTCATCCTCCTCCTGCTCTTGTTCCTCCTCCTCGTCCTGCTCCTCTTCCTGCTCTTCCTCCGGCTCCCCCTTTAGCTTCTCCTCGTCCTGCTCCTCCTCCTTTTGCTCCTCCTCGTCCTGCTCGTCCTCCTCCTCCTCCTCCTCCTCCTCCTCCTCCTCCTCCTCCTCCTCCTCCTCCTCCTCCTCCTCCTCCTCGTCCTGCTCCTCCTCCTCCTCGTCCTGCTCCTCCTCCTCCTGGTCCTCCTCTTTCAGCTTCTCCTCCTCCTGCTCCTCCTCCTCCTTCTCCTGCTCCTCCTTCAGCGTCTCCTCCTTCAGCTCCTCCTGCTCCCCCTCCCCCTGCTGTACCTTCTCCTGTACCTCCTCCTGCGGATTTCTGTATCTTCTCTTGCTTCAGTCACTCTCCTTCGTCCTGCTTTTGTGCCTGCTTCTCCAGATCCTGATCCTCTACTGTGTCTTATGACTCCCCCAAACAACAGACGAGCTTTAGAGGTAAAGATTTGATGGCAGGAGATAATGTTAACTACCAAAATGAAAAGTGAATGAAACACATATAGTTTTCATGTTCTTTGCAAGAATTATGCCAATAGAGATGGTCATCAGACAGAAGAGGCAACGAAATGAAGCCCAATTTTTCACGAGATGGAAGGAAAAGAAAAACAAACCTGAGGGGACATTGAGTTTTGCGATCGTTTTCCGACACGAAATGATCTTTGAAATCACATTATTATGCTAATTCCCCACTCCTCTGTGCAAGGGGAGCGTGCCTGCACAAAGTCACTTAACATTCCACTCTGCAGGGTGTGTCTCTGGCCTGCATAATTCTTTTCGCTTTGCTGTCAACCAGGTAAACCTCTCGATCGTAGTCTTGCTCGCTGCAGGAGGGCATGCAGTATCTCCCTGTCCGCCCAAGCGTATCGGGTGGATCCTGTGTCAACAGAGCCTTTGATTTACACCATGCTCAAAAGACCGTGTTCAAGCGCCGTAATCTCCACGCTGAATGGCCTGGAGACAAACACAGCCCAACTGAAGTTTCCTAACGTAGGTTTAGGAGGAGAATATTGCACGTAACTCAAGAGGGCGCGGTTTATTAGCTCACTGTGTGCCAGTATGGAGTTCGGGCGAGATTGACACTGTGGTAAGGAGATTGGGGCGCTGTTGATTTAGATGCAATCGTGAACCGGCAGATCTTGTCAGACACTCTCCGTGGGTTATGGTGTGCAAAATTTGAGATTAAAAAAACGTAATTCAGAAGACCCCTTGGTTCAAACTTTTTGAGCACGGTTGTCTCGCGATCAACATTTGCAATATCAAACTGAAAATCATAAGTTCAAAGGCCACGAACACGATGAAGTATTTTCACAATCCCTCAGCTATGAGCTGTACGTGATCCACGTGGGAGAAAAGGTTGTAAAGAATAGCTAGCTAGGGGCGTGAGAAAGTTGGGTCGTGGTGCAACATCGAAAGACTCGTAGCGAGTGTTGCAAAGGGCGTATTGACCAGGACAATTTGCACAGCCGACCAAGGCACTGTTCAATACCGAACCACGTCACGAGGTCTTGGCACGTTCGTGTTTTATGTAGTTCAAGGTCAAATCGCCTTTGCTGCAAGTAATTATACGACTACACACCATTCCTCTAATAAATGGGTTGCTTTGGTAGAAAGTGATGTAAGTAAACTGTGAATAAGGCACACATGCACACGCCTTTTTTTAGATTAAGAATTTATCTGTAGATAGCATACATTTGCGCTTTTCCCCCCCTTTTCTTTTCTTGAAAAGAAAAGCTTTGAGTGGATTGTGAATGAGTAGAAACTTCTTTAAACGTCAGATTCCGTTGCTAGGAATAACGAGTTGCTGTGAAGCTTGCTCTTTTTGTTTGTCTAGATAATTATTCCCTACACGGCATATCCACACTACCTTCCATATTGACAGCGTTTTGGTCTACAGATACACGATTTTCAGTTTCTTACACTTAAGTATCCAAAATATGGAAATTGTATGTGATGGAATACAGCTCAAATGATAAATTCACTTGGGGAAAAAAGAAAATGTCGATCAGCCCGATCTGGACGCGAGAAAGAAAACGATGGACTCGTATACAGTAATCCAGAGTCATAAACATGATGATTTGCTCACGGCCAGACGATCGTTATGAGCTCGGAAGAAGCCAGCGAAGACATTTAACTCGAAGGAGCGCATTGTTATTCTGTTTTAAACCCTTCTCACTGGTCTTTGTTCTATTGTTATCTTTTTATCAGTGCGAGTTGTCTTCGTGTAAGGGACACGACTGAGAACTTTGTATATATCTAAAACGGAGCAAGAGCTGCAAAGGAGATTGAAGGTGCTCTAGCTCCTACTTGCAAACTTTGAGAAAAATACACGTTCAACTGAAAAAAGTAAATCGATTTTGAGCATGATGTCCATAGAAAATCAACTGAAATTCGTGTTATTCTGAGCATGTAAGGTTTGAATTGGCTGTAAACAACGAAGCAGACTTTGCTGTTTAGAGGAAATCAACAAAATAATATAATGTCAATTAATCGAGGAATCAGCTGTGGCACATTAACATGTTATAGAAAGACAGCTTCAGGAGGAGTTTTGATGCAAGCCTTCCAAAGACTACACAGTTGCTCAAAGGTCCAATCTGCTCTGTTGCATTTGTTTTTGTGTAATCCGTGTGACTTCACTGGGCTAACGTTTCAAGACGCATGCACTGCACACAATGGAAGAGAATGTTTTCTGGAAATGTCAGCCCTCACAAGCAACCATGACCAAAGACATTATCTAACGGAACCGCCAGCCTAGCCGAGTTGCGAGAGAGGTCCCGGACACAGGGATTCATGGGAGCATCACTTCCGGTGAGTCACTATTTTTCAATAGCTGCGCTGTTTGCTCTCCGGTGAAAGCTCATTAACTTAATATATTAATTTGTCAATCTGAAGAATACTTCTTGATGACAAGTACAGCACCTAAACTTTTGCAATAAAAATAACCGCAACACTGAAAAATCACGTGTACATTCCCACACTGGTCTGGCAAATATAAAAGAATTGATCGACAATGAATTCTTGCTTCATTACGCTCAAAGTGTCTATGATTACGAAAGCAGTACTCTACTTTCTTTCAATCTTCGAATTAATTGAATGCAGATGCACCACATGAAAGATACTACTATGTGAAAACGCAATTATTACTAGTCCACTGTAGCTTCCATTCTACCGGAAGTGATGTTTCCACAAATGTCAAAACGTCACAGAGAGGCCATGTAACGACCCTAAGTATGAACCGACCCTAAGTATGAACCGGAAATCGTCGCAGAGTTATCTGCCCGGTACTCTTAATAATTCGACTCTAAAAAGAGACGGCACCCGCCACTCCGCCTGACTGACTTGGCACACCCGGGGAGTTATGCTAAGATCCGGCCGCGTAAATATATCTGCGTTTTGTGAGAAACGTCTTGCTCGGCGGTACTGTACTCCATGCACCTTAACGGTGCGCGTGATTCGGGTGTAATCTTAAGCTAAACGACGTTTATTGGCGCTGCTGAAATGGTCGGTCGGAAACATTCGGAACGTCGTTTAGCTTAAGATTACACCCGAATCACGCGCACCGTTAAGGTGCATGGAGTACAGTACCGCCGAGCAAGACGTTTGTCACAAAACGTAGATATATTTACGCGGCCGGATCTTAGCATAACTCCCCGGGCGTGCCAAGTCAGTCAACGGTCGCGTTTTATAAAACCAGACTACAAATAGACTACAGGGAGGTGACTCCCATATTATTTCCGGCAGGGGAGACGGCTTTTCACGGGAAAAAACTTTTTTGAACGCTACAAATGCACCAAAAACACAAAAACTCGTAAAGCAACTAATGCGTCGTTTGTCGGGATATATTCAATGCGAAGAACAGGTGCAGGAGCGGTAAATCGCATAAAGAGAGAGCCGAGCAGATAACTCTGCGACGATTTCCGGTTCATACGTAGGGTCGGTTCATACTTAGGGTCGTTACAGGCCATGTAGCGACGAAAAGTTACTCCCGACGAAAAATTACTCCGGAAGTCATCGCAGAGTTATCTGCGAGGGACGTGCTGAAAATTCAACTCTAAAAAGAGACGGCACCCGCCACTCCGCCTGACTGACTTCGCACGCCCGGGGAGTTATGCTAAGATCTGGCCGCGCTAAAATATCTGCGTTTTGTGACAAACGTCTTGCTCGGCGGTACTGTACTCCATGCATCTTGACGGTCCGCGTGATTCGGGTGTAATCTTAAGCTAAACGACGTTTATTGGCGCTGCTGAAATGGTCGAAGTCGGAAACATTTGCTGATTTGGAACGTCGTTTAGCTTAAGGGGTTGGGAGGGCTAACGTCATATTTATTGGTGAAGTGTATTCACATTCGTATGCTGTTTTTACATTTTTACATCATGTTTTCAATATCTAACCATGATGTATATGGCATATGAAATGTAGTATTGTTGATGTCGTCGTCGTCATGTCATCGTCACCGCAGTTTTTTGTCGTCATTGCTTTGTATCGACGTTATTGATGTCAGTTTTATCATTATTATCGTTGTGGTTGTTACGTTGTTGTTGTTGTCGTTGACATCGTCGTCTTTGTTGTTGTTGTCGTCGTTGATGACAATGATGATGATGATGATGATGATGATGATGATGTTGATGATGATGATGATGTTGATGATGATGATGATGATGATGATGATGATGATGATGATGATGATGATGATGATGATGATGATGATGATGATGATGATGATGATGATGATGATGATGATGATGATGATGATGATGATGATGATGATGATGATGACGACGATGATGATGATGATGATGATGGGGATTCATCGTCACTGTTATCTTTATCACTATTCACGTATACGAGCTATCAGTTATTCTCACGTACTTGCTCATCAGGATGTATGCAGTTGACTTGTGTTTGTTCATCCAAGGCTGTACCCCATTTATGACCTATCCTTAACCTTTTGCCGTGGTCTCAAAAGGAGGAATTCTTCACGGAGCGTGAAGGCGAGCGACTCAGGTGTCTGCTGTGGGCTTGGTGTGTATGACTGTTAGCTTTCTCACTTTAACGCTTACAGCCGCCCTGACTCACCAGCAGACCAAACGTCACAGCACCACGTACCTGACTCGGCACCCGCACCTCTGCCGCCTGACCGGCCGCCACCAGGTTCTGACCAGATCTCTGGACTGTTCGTTCCTGGACAGCGCATACAGAAAAGTGTCACCCAAGCCAAAATCAAGCAGCTGCATCCACGAGTCTTGAGGACTTTGAAAAACTTCCTGCCTCTGAACAGGTTTTCACATTTTTACTGCATGGTTGGCCTTCCTTCCTTCCTTCCATCCCTGCCTTCCCTGCCTTCTTCTCCTTGGAAGGTTTTCTCGTATTGATTTTTTCTTGTACTCAGCCCAAAGCCTGGTTTGAGTGTTTCTGTTCTTGGGTTCATTACTGCATGGGTTTCACGCTGTGCTGGTTGGTTAGTGTTTATAATGTCTTTCTTTTGTATTTGAGTTAGAAATTTTGAGTTTTCAAAGAACAGTGAAGTGTCGCAAACTGTTTGTTTGAATACTCTAGCAGCAAACTTGATTTTATTATACTAATGATGTTTGCAAAGCAAAGTAATGATTTATGTTTGCCTGTTGCCTATTACACAACCGATGGTTCTCAGATTTTATGTTGCAAGCCTTTGCAGCCAACCTTCCATGTTTCCCATGTACCTGTACCCTTTTATGGTTGTCAGACGCCATCCCCGTACGGCTTTTGATTGTGTCTTCCTTCCTGAGTCCAAACCAGAGATACTGTCCAGGATAGCACAAACAACAGCCGCATTGGCAAAGTTCAAGCCAATATGGCGTGACAGAAATATTACTCTCGCGTCGAAGATCAGGTTCATGCGCACGCTGGCCATCTCCGTATTATTGTATGCATGCGAGTCCTGGACACTCACATCTGAACTACAGAGACGGATACAAGCCCTGGAAATGAAATGCTAGCGCAAGATTCTGAACATCTCATATTAAGACCATGTCACGAATGAGGAAGTCAGCAACAGGATCAGGAGAGCAATTGGACAGTACGAAGACCTGCTCTCAATCGTGAAAAGCAGAAAGTTGAAGTGGTACGGTCAAGTGTCAAGAGGCAGTGGGCTGGCCAAGACCATCCTGCAAGGTACCGTACCAGGTGGGAGAAGGAGAGGCAGGCGGAGAAAGAGGTGGGAAGACATCAAAGAGTGGACAGGCTTGACCTTTGCTGACTCACAGCGAGCCACAGAGGATAGAGATCGATGGAGGAAGATTGTCCGAAAGTCATCAGTGGTGCCTCAACAACCCATCTCAGGGTTAAGAGACTGAACTGAACCTGTTTCTGTCTACTTCATCTTCTCTATCCTCTGTCCGCGTTTCTACCAGATTGGGACAAGTCTGTGACCATACTGCTTCAGGCGTTGAATGAAGATCGCATATGGCGCCTACAGCAGGAAATGCCTTCTCATCAGTTGAAACCTGATGTATTGGAACTTTCGGCCCTTGACAATTGAAAGGCATTAGTGGCCAAGCTGCTTTAGTCTGATCTGATGACTTTCAGATGGAGTTTCACTGACTGCTTTTAACCTCGTGTAGGGTGTTCGTTTCAAAGGCAGATACATTTCATATTTTCGCCAAAGCCAGGAACTTTCTTTCCATAATCTTTTCATGTCAATAGTTTTAAACTCCAATTTGTTCTGCTCATTTAACGTTTTCTGCATTATGTAGTCATCCTTTATAACATTCGTTTGAGATGGTCTTACGTGTTTTACTTCTAACTGTGTCCTCTGTCAAGATTCGGTGCATGGTCGAGCCGAGATGGTTTAAGATTTATATGCATAATACAAGGTGTCCTGCTGTAGTTTGTTTCTGTTGTTTTTGGGGAAAGCGTGTCTTAATGCAGTTTCCTGCCCTTTATGCAGCTGTATCGCCAGTTTCTGTCAAGTGGTTAGGCATCGCGAATGATCATTTACAGGTTCAGAATTGCTGTGTACCGAATTCGAGTTTTTCACCGGTGAAAAGGTGGCTTCTTAAAAAAAAAGTTTTAATGACGTAAGGACAGTGTGGAGGCCACTTCAGGAGACTTGCCATTGGAGAAATGTCCTTGGGCAGGCTGCCTTAGCTTGGCTGGTCACTGTCCTTGCTTGTCTTCCCTGCATGCAAAAGCATGTTCTTGCTTGCCGGCTAGCTCTCGGCGATTGTCTCCATCAATCTCTCTTATCGAGTACTTCGGCTGCCTTTCATACGATGACATCAAGGACTTTCGCCGCGCTGCATCATGCTTTATCGGAGGAACTGGCACCCCTGGGCAGGAGCACAGGGTTTTCGTTTTTATTTTGTCCTCGCATGTCATCCGCTCTTCAAAGGCTGTTTGTGCCTTTCTTTGTTGTTCCCGGATTCGAGGATGGCGGAAACGTGAAACCGACCCTAGCGTGCACCTAAGGGAGTAAGAATCCCAGGGGTGCGTTGCTTAGCCTACCTAGCTGGCAAATAATAGGCCTGTCTCAACATGTGTCAATATTTGACTGCCTTTACATCTGCTTTCATCATGTTGACACATGTTGACACCGGCCTATTCCTCGCAAGATCTTGCAAGGTTCCTAGCATATGCAACGCGCCCCAGAGGCACTTGCGAGAGTATGTTGTGGTCATCCAGCTTTTTGCATCGGATGGCATGGCGTCTACACCTTCAGCTCACCTGAGCTGCAATCATTGCACGTGAAAAAGCAAATGTAACTCGCACCTTTTATCATCTTTATCAGCACAGGTGACGTAAATCTAAGCATTGAAGTGATATTCAGAGGTTTCTTAAAATACTGCACAGGGAGGTACCGGGGGTGGGGGGTGGGGGATTGGAAAAAGACTTCATGTGGATTACAGGGTAAAAGTGGGATTTTTCATTCCAAGTACGTCTCCAACCCTGCTTTCAGCCTGCGTTTGAAAATAAATCTTTCAGGTAAAAAATTCTTCCTAGTCTGCTTGTATGGAAGTTAATGTGACCTTTTAGTGTGACCTCGATGCTTTATTTAGCGGTTCTATTTAAACCTGTCAACGTCACTCCACTTGTCACAGAGAACACCTACAACGGCCATTTGAGCTCGCATCACCTGCTTGAGCCACTGCCACCTGCCTCACCTAGATTAACAGCTAGCAGAAGCCCCAGGCAATCTAAGCAACTGCTTATCCATCTAATCCATGACTAATACTGTCATGTCATTGCAAGACATTTCATCTTTCTCGTCACAATATTCTGCATTTCAATGAAAAATATATTGCATTTTCTTCACTATGTATTGCATGTTCATCATTGCATGTTACATTGTATCACAAGTCACAGAATATTTATCACGCTATATTGCATTTTAAATTTGCATTTTATGAGACCAATATACATTTTTATCACAATATATTGCATTTTATCGCAATCTTTTGCATTCTTATCACAATATTATGCATTTTAATTAAGATACATTGTATTTATTTCAGTGTAATGCATTATATCAAAGTATGTTTTATTCTTATATCACTTGAACGGTCGTTACGATATCTACCACTGTCTCAAGAAACAACTCCTAACGGAGCGAGGCAACAGACGGTCAACATGTGTTTTGGCCCTGTCTTCCTGAAAATCTTGGGGGGTGGGGGTGGGCGTGGGGGGTGGGGGTGGGGCGGTGGCGCCTCACCTGGCTATAGTTCCAGGTCTGTAAAATTACGCCGGCGAAGTTAGATTTAAAAAAAAATGTATTAGTAGACGTAATTTCGTTGTTTAAGTATTGCATTTAAACCTTTTACATACATGCTGGTTCACACCCTTATTAAAATAAGTCAGTGCATTTCACGCCATTCACAATGTGAAAAATAAATTAGTTTACTGCATTCGTAAAACAATGATAAGTATATACTTTGTCTCACTTTGTAGTAACGCCACATTTCTAAGAGTTATTGTCAAAATCCGAACTTTTTTTCCTCCTATGCATACGCTTAGCAATAGCATGCTGTATCTTTTCCGTCTATATTTTCGGAAGTGCATATTTACTTAAAACGTGCGTGATTGTGGGGATGGAGATTGTATGTGTGCATGCATGCGTGCGTGCGTGTGTGTGTGTGTGTGTGTGTGTGTG
>JAWQFJ010002842.1:0-5000 GCA_034096865.1 Theodoxus fluviatilis
CACACAAGACACACAAGACAGACCAGACAGGACAGACAGGACAGACAGGACAGACAGACCAGACAGGACAGACAGGACAGACAGACTAGACAGGCCAGACAGACACACAGACAGACAGACACACAGACAGATAGACAGACAGACAGACATACACACAGACAGACAGACACACAGACACACAGACAGACAGACAGACAGACAGACACACAGACAGACAGACACACAGACTGACAGACACACAGACAGACAGACAGAGGGATGGAAGGACGGATGGACGGACGGAAGAACGAACAGACGGACGGACGAACTGTCGGACGCATGGACAGGCAGACGGGTAATCAGGCAGGAAAGCGTACAGATAGACAGACGGACATACTGTCAGACAAACATACAGACAGACGGACAAATAGGCAAGCAGACAGGTTAACATGCAACAAAATAAACACGACGAAAATAGGAATCTCTCAACGGACAAGAAGATTAGGATTTAGTTTGAGACGGAGGAACAGGGAAATCATATTCGAAATGGACATGTGTGCAGTGCTTAGTGTAAGAAAGGAAAAGGAGACCTTGGCAGTGAGATATAGAGCAACGAGAGGAGGAGGAGGAAGAGGAGGAGGAGGAAGAGGAGGAGGAGGAAGAGGAGGAGGAGGAAGAGGAGGAGGAGGAGGAGGAAGAGGAGGAGGAGGAGGAGGAAGAGGAAGAAAGAAGGCTTCATCACGATTGGGTCAAGAAGCCAGACGTAGAGAAACAACAGGGCGGAAACCTCATCAGCCTGAGCACATAGTAGTGACCCTGGTGTCCCATAAGGTCAAACGCCAGACAGAAGGGTTCATCATCGCTTCCCCGTCTATTTGGAAGCACTCTAGATAGATAGGTCTGCATGCTTGACCAATCTTTGCCCTCAGTGTATGCTCGTATTGTGGAGCGTCATTCCCCTTCTTCAGTGTCCATCGTTATGGCAAGAGCGACCCATGGTCTTCAATAAATCGACATGCACATTTCTATGTTGGGAATAGGGAGGAAATGCATTCTAAGTTATTCGGATGAAACATTGAAATTCAGACTTCAGCTTTGACGGTCTTTGTATAGGGGCCAACATTTTTTATTGCATGTTTGAAACTACATCATTATATGACCACAGAAAACAAATAGAAGTCAAAGTGACCCATTCTCAGAAAATTGAAAGAGTCTCTTTATTTCGAATGGAGTCGTTATCTTGGCAGTTGCACAGAGACGTTGGGATGCAACATTCCCGTGTCTACTGGAGGATACATAGGATGCATTTTGATCTTATGGGAAAACGTTTCCAAAAGCCATTCGTGTTTTCATCCATTCAGTATTTTCTTTGGCTTCTTTTGTTGCATTATTTGCATGTGTCGGTCATGTCGTCGGCATCGCCTTTTGATGCGTTATATCACTATATAGCATGTATTCAGCAAGACTGCATAATGATGGGGAAATGAAGGAATGGATGAATGAATGAATGAATGAATGAATGCATGAATGAATGAATGAATGAATGAATGAATGAATGAATGAATGAATGAATGAATGAATGAATGAATGAATGAATGAATGAATGAATGAATGAATGAATGAATGAATGAATGAATGAATGAATGAATGAGTGAATGAATGAATGAATTAATTAACAAATGGATGAATAGATGGATTATTACGGCCCATCAACCTTTATAAGCTATGTAAAGCCGTTGACCATGAAAAGCATGAGAGCCGATCAGAATAAGTCAGGTATCGATTTCCCTCACTTTTCGCCTTTTACAAATGGTGTAGGGAAACGCGGTGGGTCTCTTCGTAGCCCCAACTCACTGGGGGAAAGACTGGAGTTTGCTGGCGTTTGTGAGCGGTGCCTGGATATTTCTACAAAGACCTCAGACTATATAAAGAAGCACTGCAGAGATGGAATTATTGTGTGTTTTTCAAAAGTGTCACATTTATCATTAACATAGAAAGATGTCACTTTTTCCCCCTAAGACCTTGACAATCCCCAAATACAAAGGGCAGAACTTTGAGTTTGACTTGCACATAACATCATCGTGTCCGTCGACACACTGCGGTAAACTTTCATTTTCACTTACAACCGTGCTCGATTTTTAGACCAGCCCCATTCACTCGGTAATCCTTCATATCGCAGGGGTTTGGGGGTGATTTGAACACATGGCTGCATCTGAATGTTTTGACGCTGTCCCGATGCTCCTCAGTGGCTTCTACGTGTACATGTATGGCTGCTTGGGATCGCTCCTGGCTGAGCTACTGGAGCAGGCCCCTGGCTGAGTTACTGGAGCAGGCCCCAAAAGTCCAGCAGCTCGGGGTCTTAATTGATGAGGGAGGGAGTGGGAGCATCGAGCGACTCCGGCCGAATGTTACTTCCAGTTGTTCTTCATACCAAAGAGGTTCTAGAACTACAACCGCGCTTGACTTTAAAACAGTTCCCACTCACTCGGTAGTCCTTGATGCCGGATAGATCGTAGTACTCCTCCTTGGTGATCATGAAGGCGGCCAGGTTGGCGGTGTAGGAGGCCAGGAAGACCAGGGCAAACAGAGCCCAGATGTTGGCCAAGAAGCGGCTGGACATGCCTCGGGGAGTGTCCGTGGACACCGCGGCACTGAACAGCATGGCCCAGATCAGCCAGAAGGAGCGGAACAAGGAAAATCTGTGGACTGAGAGAACACAAAGATCTGAATGAGTGGATTAAAAGACTGATGATGAGGCAAATTAATGAATTAGTGAATCGGTGAGTGAATAAAGAAATAGATGCACAAATGGATGAATTTACGCAAGGAACAAGCAATGGAAAGAAAGAATGAGCAAACAAGAGTCCGAACAAAAAAAAAATGAACTTAGGCATGAATGAGCAAATAGGATTTTATCGACGAATCACTGAAGGAGCAAGCTTTATTTGAAAGAAACTGTAAATCAGTCAACACGGCCATGAGAATCAAACTTGCAGTCAAAATGAAAGACGTTGCACAAAACTGGCAAGACTAAAAGAGAAGACTCAAGGTGGGAGGAAATATTTCCATGGGAAGGAAAAACAGGAGAGGCAATGGCGGTGAGAAGTATATTGGAAGATTGGGAGGCGTGAGGAGTGTGGCGGAACTGGTGGGAGGGGAGAGGATGAAAAGACGCAAATTGCAACCAATCGATGACGCAGTGGAATAAGGGCTGAGGAGACAATAAGGTGGAAAGAGTGGTGACTTTTAAAGAAGGCTCATCTGAGTGGGTCGTGTACTGAAGGAGGGGGAGGGGGAGAAAGAGGAGGGGGAAGGGGTGGTTGGGGAGAAACTTATGAGAACGCATGGTTGGGCAATCGATAAACAAGAAAGACGGTTGAAAAAAAAACGGTCGAGCAGAGTGAGAATGACGGATGACTTTATAAAAGGAGATCTGATACAACAGAGAGGATAGAACAATGGCACATATTAAATACATTTGCCACATATGTAAATGCAAGGCTACCCTTGCTCATTTTGTCTGATCTGCTGTGTCATTGGAAAATACATGTATGTATAATTTAATGATGTGACTGTATTTCGTAATCTTGCTCTTTGACAGATACAGCAGGATTTCTTAATCCGTCAGGTTTTTAAGTTAGTCACTGGTTACGATGGCTATGTCAGTTTCCTCTTATTATCTTAGTGGTCTTAGCATTGGTAATATAAAAAAGAAGTTGCTTGTTTCTGGTAGCCCGATCAACCCTAAATTGTACCGCCCACCCTACATTTGACTTTTTCTGCTGCTGGAAAAACCCACATACACACATAATTAGCGCACATCTAAAATGTGTAAATCCCTCATGAGAATATATAACTTCAGTTAATTTGTACGTGTAAGAAACGTCGTTTTCCTACTTTACTAAACATTGATGTTTTTTGCACATGAAATATCGCTTTTACATGTCTATAAAAGGGCAATCGTTATTTGAACAGAAAATCCTACCTAATGTTTTGGCCATGTAACTGAAATAAACATTTCTCCCCCTCCAACTCTCTGAGATTAGTCGTGTACCAAAAACATAGCATATTCTTCAAGCCGACACAAAGAAATTTGCACGGAAGAGCAAAGCCATTTATGGAGGACGCCGGGACAAAAGGTAGCCGTGACCCGGGGAACTTGGAATTTTTCCGTGGGCAGAACGGGCACTGCGCATGCGCTGGCCCCCCTTCACATTCCGCTCCTTCAAGCACTCCACCGATCAGCCGTTCACTCTCTGGGTCCATCCCCAATCACACATCCCTTCGTGCCCCGTGGTACACATGAAGCTCTATTTAAACCTATGGGGGCTCCTCCCTGGCCCACTCTTCCAATCCACGACGGGATCCAAGATTCTTTGATCGGCGTTTACCTCACACCTCCAGGCCGCTCTGGCCTTCTGTCAGCTCGACACTCGCGTTTTTAAGGGGCATAGCTTTCGCATCGGGGCCGCAGCACAACAAGGCCTCTCGGATGAACAAATCCAGCTGCTCGGCTGCTGGAGGTCCTCCGCTTTCCGCCGTTACATCCTGTGCACCTCCGGTGTCTGAGCTTTCCAGTAATTACACACGCGTTCCACGACCACAGGGGGCTGTTGGGACTCGCTGTTCCGCCTCTCCATTTGGGCGTGGCGCGGACAGCCTGGACGGAAGCTGTCCGCGCTATGGCGCTCGTATCACCCAAATGGAGCGGAACTCGCTCGCTTCCCTCCGGGCCAGATTAAAAGGAGTCACAGCTGCAGTTTTCAGTTACCAGAACTGAGGCTCAGCTGTGGCCATTTGCAACCGCAGACCCGTTTTCATTGTGGTTTCTTCTCTGCATGCCCGTTGATATCAAAGTATGGCGGTCAACATAAATAAAGGAATATGCACAAGTTGTATTTTTTGTAAGCTACAGATTTATGTGATGAGTAAGCGAGCTTTGAGAATTGCACTTTGTACACCACAAATTTGGTGGAAGATGCCAGATTTAAATCTACAAATTCACCTGTACCTGCTTGTCC
>JAWQFJ010002842.1:10000-12500 GCA_034096865.1 Theodoxus fluviatilis
ATTCTACAGGTATGGTCTGCCTCAGCGGTAATTCGACTCCATCGTTCCAGTGCGCACTCGACCTCTGCGAAGTATGTATTGCCATTTGCAAGAAAATAAAACAAATGTATTCCCACAAGAGTACTGCAACCGATTCGCTGTCCCTCGACTATGAGACCAAATCGATCGTCTGGATGAGGCAATTGCCTGTTTAACAACTTTATTGAACGAATAGAGCATGCTACCAGGGAACCGTACGACCAATCTGCGCCTCTGAAACTAAAAATCGTTGAGACCAGATGTCCCTGGCCTTTGTAACCGGGGACAACGAACGAGGTCAAGCATCGGTCCATCATTTGCAAGGCTCCGCCTAACTTTGTTATCTCCGGACCACTCGCCGTACTTTAGCGAACCGCCTTTCCCGCTGATCTCAAAAGGATTTATCGAGTCTGGTTCAGAGTGGCGAGGTGGAGACCGCAACAGCTCGAGAGAAAGGGAGACAGATGAGCATCGACCACGCCATCAGAAGAATGCCGAAAGCTGGGAGCTGTCAACGATGTCGAGTTCATCAATGCGAGTGCTCATCTCTCTTATCCTGAAAGCAAAATAACACTTTTTGCTGCGCTTCAGCACTTAAACACACCGTTTTACATTTATATTACTATATTCGTTCCGCTGATTTTTCTTCCGTTGTTTGCTTTGAAATGCTGTACAGCAACGCGACTTGTGACAAACGAAGAGACAAATGACTGTAAAAGGCAAGGTTGATGCTGTGGAGGAGGTATGACTGGAAACAGGTAACGTTGTCCTGAGTGAACTTCTAAAGCTCGTGTCATGTGTGTAAATACTGTTTCCTACAAAACTGGAAGAAAAGAATCGCACCACGGCAGCTAGCTGTGGAAAGGAACACTGCACTACTGACAACGTGTAGCTGGGCTACCTTGATCAAAGCCATTCCATATGCATCAATGAAACTCGTACCCTACTCACATTGACAGTTGCCATTCCATCTGCATCAATGAAAATTGAACTCAACTCACATTGATGGTAGCCATTCCAATACATTATGCCACGAAACAATCCTAGCAATGCATGGGTACTTGATATTAGTTTCACTGATGCAAATAAAAGCGATGTAAAATTAATAACCTACCGTAATCATACATAAACCGTCCCCGAATCTAAAACCTTTGTATGTCCTCGCAGCATAAAAAAGTCATTAACCGGACAGCCTTTCGTTAAAACCATCGACAATGAAACTCGCTTTCAAAACTCCTTCACACAACGAGAACCACATCAAACGCCGATCACCGAAAAGAACACACGCACTCACCAAGAAAGGCCGTTGGAGAGATGGCGCCCTCGCGGATGGAGACGATGATGGTGATGCCCGTCTCCAGGAAGGGCACTGAAAAGTCGATTTCCTGGAAGCGCTCCGGAATGATGGTCAGCGCCGTGACGGCCATGTCCGCGTCCTTGTCCTTCAGCATGCGTATGATCCCGCTCCACTCCTTCGTCTCCTGCAGCACCGGAGGAAGTGAGATCACTTCAGCAGATAGCGCCATTTTGGGGGGTACATTGGGACTGAGAAACTGCAGTCACTTTTCGCCGATTTGAGAAAAATAAAAGGCGCCAATCTTAATAGGATAGTCGCATAAAATGTAAAACGTCACTCAGTAATCATGGAAGTAAACAGGAGTCCCGAAAAATGTATGTGTGACAGAAGTGGCGGTAGTAGACCTTCATCACTCAGTTTGGAACGTGTGTTACGAG
Source organism: Theodoxus fluviatilis (assembly GCA_034096865.1). Classification (NCBI taxonomy): domain Eukaryota; kingdom Metazoa; phylum Mollusca; class Gastropoda; order Cycloneritida; family Neritidae; genus Theodoxus; species Theodoxus fluviatilis. The sequence continues at coordinate 11,753 of JAWQFJ010002842.1, forward strand.
TATGTTCGATAATATTATCATGCAATCTGCCTAAAACTATTTAAAATACAGAGGCCAGCAGTCACAGTTTTAATAATGTTGCTACTTGACACTGATTTTCAACTTTTAGAAGGGAGGATCGAAGCAACCTGCTTGTTTGCTGCGTGGGTCGAACAGAACCTCACACGAAGACCACATATCTAACATTGCTACTTGACCTGTTTAACTTACAACACAAGAATGTGTACATCAATACATTCATACATTCATATGCAAACTACATTGAGAGGATGGACAGCGACTCGCGAAAGGCAAGCGTCAAAAACATCAATTAGCATTTCCTCATATCTCATTCTGCTCGTTCGTGTACTTAGCGCTTATATGGATACCAAATAACATGATCAAATGGCATTCTCTAATGTCTTTCGTTGAGTTCGAAGAGGATCTATTTCTGCTAACAGTACTTCTTGTACTGTTTACAGTAGCGTCATAGATCACTGACATACATATAAATACATGATTAAAATGTGAATGCATGATTCCCTAAGACAGTATTCAGCAGACACATGTCGTAAACGTTCGAATCTTTTTACGTTGTGAGTACATCAAATTAAGGAATATAAGTGAAACATGTTTCCTCTTCATTGCATGCTTTTCAGTAATTTCAAGGGTTTTTCTCTCACCTTTCCAAAAGTACGCCATCTCAACACGCATGCGCGTGAATTCCCATCTACGATTGGTCAACTACTCATCATCATTATCCCGAGTT
>JAWQFJ010002842.1:15000-30000 GCA_034096865.1 Theodoxus fluviatilis
CAAATCGATTTTTTTAGGCTTAGCTACACACGAACAACATTCGAGTACGAGTATTAAAATGCCATCCCAGCACTTACAGCTACTATTTCATCTGTTAGCTTTGCGAGTGATTTGTTTGTCACGGGGAGTTGGGTGCATTAAGTATTTTACGCACTCTTTGTCTTATTTTCCGGAGATAGTTTTATTGTATCTAAAGTATTGGTTGGAAAGCTCGTGAACCGAACTAGAGAGCTTCCGTTCCCGTGTTTGCATGGGGTAACGCCAACAACACAATACTCATTTATGTCGATTGACTTTGGGGGATCGACGGCAACTTGATAATGTGCACTCTTTTCGTAAAAATATCCTCAAAAGGCTGATCAGTCCAGTATTGACTATGCATGCATGTAAATATTGCGGACTATTAACATCCAGGCAGCAGCTGTCAATACAGACATTTTCCCTTGGGTCCTGACACTAGCAAAATGCTCTCGCCTGTTTCCCTCGAGGGCTGATGTTCGTGCTGTTCATGATTGCCTGGGTAATCCGACCTGCAATTGGAAATCTGTATCTTGGGTATGTATAGTGAGTGGCATAAGGATGTCTTTAAGATAGTGCCTATTATCGTTGTCTGGGGCGAACAATGTTTTTGTGCTCCTCAGAAGAGCTCAGAAAGAAAGGGTGACATATCAAACGAGATTTCCGAATACCGAGTGCCCGGGCTGACCGTGCTGAAACAATAGTTTGACCTACAGGAGTTTTCATCAAGGAATGGGGCNNNGTGTATGCTTGTTGCACATTGCAGTATACCAAGTCCAAAGTGTTGAAATCGCGAGTCGCGCAGTTCACATATTGATGGAAAGTGGGAAGCACGTCATGTAGTGTACACTTGTTAAAGTCACCCATAATAATGATGGGCGCATCAGGTTTTGAATTTGCTGCTTCATTTGCGATATCACCAACAGTTTCGGCTGCCTTTCTGTTGTCAGCGGTGGGTGGCACATACACAATCACAAATACAACACAGCAGAATTCTCTTGGTAAATAAAAGGGCCTGCATTGAACACATAAAACTTCCACGTCTGAGGTGCACACCGACCTAGAGTAGGACCGCTTGGAGGGGTCAAATGCTTTCGATGCAACCGACTGGGACACCCATCTCGTGACTGCCGAGCCCCTTTGAACCCTAATTTGAGAGGGAAGATAGCGCTGGTGCGGAGTCAGGGCATGTTACAGAGAGAGGAGAGTGTGGAGAGTGCAGCCGTGGTGACGGGGAAAGAAGGGATGAGGAAAAGAGACAGTCGTGACGGTGCAGCTAGGGAGGTAGTGGAAGGATGCTTCGCACCGTTCGTGTCCTCAGGGATTTTGGGTGTGGGGAGTGACAAGGCCAGTGTCACCGTACTTAGGGACACGGGAGCGTCGGTCTCCCTGGTGAGATCAGGGGTGATCGCAGATTGGACAGGGTCGTACACGGGTCGACGAGTTCTGTTGTCAGGCGTGGGTGGTGATGGACAGTGGTGTCCTCTGCACCAGGTGCATTTGCAGACCAACGCTTATCGTGGTGAGGCGGTGGTTGGAGTGTGCGAGGGATTGCCGATACCAGGTATCGACATGCTGTTAGGAAATGATCTAGCAGGTCGGGAAGTGACCGTCACCTCGGGAGAACTCACTAGTCCTGAAAGTAAGATAGTGGAGCCAGTGATGTTCGAGATCCTCCCGGTAGGGATAGATGAGGTTGAGAGAGAGAGAGAGACCGAGATCTTGCCGTGCGGAGTTTTGACTCGAGCCGCCCGCAGGAGAAGGGAAGGAATGGAAGTGGACTTAGGAGATACCTTCTTAGCATCCGTGGAGGGAGAAGAACGCCCCAGTGAACAAGGGAGAGAGATAGAGGAGTTGAGGACAACAGAGGTGATCCCAGAGGTTAGAGAAGGGAGAGTTGACTTAATGGAAGAGCAGAAGGGTGACCCTAGCCTGCACCTTCTGTATGAGCAAGCAGAAGAAGAGACGGGAGGAGAGGAGGCTATAGGATATTTCCTGAGAGACGGAGTGCTGATGAGGAGGAGTAGACCCCGAGATGCTCCAGCATCAGACGTGTGGAGAACGCGATGCCAGGTGGTGCTACCTCATCGCCACCGTCAGGCGGTGCTAGAGTTGGCGCACAATGACCCCATGGCAGGGCACCGGGGCGTGACAAAAACGTACCACCGATTGAGACAGCATTTTGTGTGGCCAGGCATGCTGAGAGATGTTAAGCGATTGTGCAAGCACTGTGCCGTGTGTCAACGGGCGGGCAAGAAAGGCCTTGAGGAGCGGAAGGTTTGTCTGAGACCGATTCCAGTGGTGCAGGAGCCGTTCTCCCGCATCCTGATGGACTGCGTGGGTCCCCTCCCGAGAGGTCGAGGAGGATATCAGTACATCCTCACACTGATGTGCCTGACCACCAGGTTCGTGGAAGCCGTTCCGTTGCGGAACATTACAGCTAAATCAGTGACCAAAGCTATGATGAAATTCTTCTCTACCTTTGGCTTACCACGGGAGGTACAGACTGATCAGGGCACCAATTTCATGGCTGCAAGTTTCAATCAGGCCCTTAGAGACCTTGGCATCTCGCACGTCGTGAGTAGTGCCTACCATCCGCAGAGCCAGGGAGCCTTGGAACGCTTCCATCACTCCTTGAAGGAGATGCTAAGATGCTACTGCGACGGAGAACCGAGAGAGTGGCCGGATGGGGTGCCGTATGTATTGTTTGCCGCCCGCGATACTGTGCAGGAGTCCCTGGGGTTTACCCCCTTTGAGCTTGTGTTTGGACATGAGGTGAGAGGCCTCCTACGAGTGGTGAAAGAAAAATGCCTGGATGGGAGAGAAGGAGTGGATGTGCTGTCTTACACGAGCGAAGTGAAAGAAAAAATGATAAAAGCTGTTGAATGTGCCACTAAACACTTGGAGAGAGCCAAGCACAGAATGAAAGTCTGGTATGACAAGAAAGCACGGGAGAGGCAGTTTGAGCCTGGCGACAGGGTCATGGTGCTGCTACCTGTCCCCGGTAGCTCCCTCTCCGCTCGATACTCGGGCCCCCACGAGGTGAAGAAGCGTGTGCGAGATGTGACTTATGTCATCAGTACCCCGAATGCTCGACGAAAAGAGAGACTGTGCCACATCAATATGCTGAAGAGGTTTTATGATCCTGATGGCAAGAAAGAAGATGAGCGCATGTGTGGGGCTGTGACTGGGCTTAGAGAGGATGAGAATTTCTCTGAGGGGATGGGAAAGTGTGAGGAAGAGATTGGGGTGGGACCGGATTTAAGCAACTCCTACCGGTATCAACATCTGGATCCGATGTTGACTCACTTGTCTACAAGAGAGAGTCAGGAAATGAAACGCCTTCTCGGCCAGTTTCCAATGTTGTTCACCGACATCCCTCGCAGAACTCACTTAATCAGTCACGACATGGAACTGCTGAGTGAAAACACACCACCGGTGAAGCAGCATGCATATAGAGTTGCGGGAGAAAGGAAGACTGCACTGGAGCGAGAAGTACGCTTCCTCCTGGAGAACGACTTGATTGAGCCAAGCTTTAGTGGGTGGAGTTCTCCCTGCGTCATGGTCAGGAAAGGCGTGAGTGACTGGCGGATGTGCACCGACTATCGTAGGGTGAACGCCATCACTAAAACAGACTCCTACCCCATTCCACGTATTGATGACTGCGTGGACAGTGTGGGGAACGCCCGTTTCATCACCAAGGTAGACCTACTCCGAGGCTACTATGGGATTCCTCTCACTGAGAGAGCCAAAGAAATGTCAGCCTTCGTGACTTCCAGTGGCCTCTATCAGTATAAGGTCCTGCCGTTTGGACTGAAGAATGCCCCAGCTACTTTTCAGAGGCTGGTTGACAAACTGGTGAGAGATATCCCAGGTTGCCAAGCCTACATAGATGACATCGTTGTCTATAGCCAGGACTGGGCTGAGCACCTGTCACAATTGGAGGTGTTGTTCCGTCGCTTAAAGGAAGCGAACCTGACCGTCAATCTAGCCAAGAGCGAGTTTGGCAAAGCCACCGTTACCTATCTTGGGCATGAGGTCGGGAGTGGTCGAGTGCGCACTAGACAAGAAAAGGTAGCAACCATCCAAGACATGCCGGTTCCCACAAACCGAAAGTCCATACGACGCTTCCTGGGCATGGTGGGGTACTACCGCAGGTTTTGTCATAACTTTGCGCAACTCGCCCTTCCCCTCACCAACCTGTTGAAGAAGGGAAAGGGATTTCATTGGGACGACAAATGTCAGCAAAGCTTTGAGAGACTCAAGCGAGTACTTGTGTGTGATCCCGTGCTTAAGGCCCCAGACCCTAGCCAACCCTTCAGGCTTATGGTGGATGCGTCAGATTCCACTATGGGCGCAGTTCTCGTGCAGGAGGACGGAAACGGTTGTGAGCATCCCGTGGCTTACTTCTCTAGGAAGTTTCTTCCCCACCAACGTCATTACTCGACAGTGGAGAAGGAGACACTGAGTCTCCTGACAGCCCTCTTGCACTTTGAGGTGTATCTGAGGCACCCATCCTATGAAGTTAGGGTATACACCGATCACAACCCTTTGACATTCCTCCGTAACCTGAAGGGGAAAAATCAGAGGCTGCTCCGATGGAGCTTGCTCCTGCAAGAGTTTCCCATCCGCATAACACACATATCGGGACGGGAAAACGTTGTGGCCGACAGTTTATCTAGGCTGGAATGAAGGTACAGAAGTGGGGTGTTCCTCTCTTGGTTTCTCCCCCCCCTTCCCCCTGTGGGTACGGGGTTGTTTAAGAATTGTCCCACCGCGTCCCCTACGCGATTCGTAAGAGGCGAATAAATAGGCGGATCGTCAGACAGACGATAGTAGTTGTTGTAAATTCCTACTGTTAGAGAGGAAAAGGAACCTCTTTTTGTTCCCTTGATTTCTGTAGACTTACCCTGTAGAGTTTGCAGGGAGAATGTTTTTTTTTTGGTTGTCAAAGTGGTGAAGTGTATACCGAAGTTTTGACATGTTTTATGTTGAGTGGCTTTGCTGAAAGCGAATTGGTTTTCAGACCGGATGGACTGGTAGACTGCACTGAAGTTTTTGCAGCAACAATGCTGATGATGAGTTGACAACCCCAGACGTTTTCTATCATGTGTTGTAAATAAATTGCACCGACTGAGGCACGACCAAGTGCTAAGAATTTTGCTTTTGAGTGGAGACTTGTCTCTCCCAAAGTTTTTGCATGAGTTGCATGTATTCTGGGAATTGATAAAGTGGTTGTCAGATGTGCTGTCATATGACGGAAGTTATGCATAATCTTTATATGCTGAGTCAACGTTTTTGAAATTTTCTTATTAAATTGCTAAGAAAATTTCTCGTGAAGGGTGGGTGAGTGTGACGGATCCCTCTTTCCCCCTTTTATCATTAAAATAATTTCCTCGAATGTTTTAAGACTGAAGCCTTTAACCTTTTTCTAACTGAGAGGAAAAAACTGTCCCCTGTTGGATCTTAGTCTCAGAGAATCCTGGCACAACCTTTCTGCACTGGAGTTGTTTTTCTGGGTCGGATGCCACATGGCTGTTTTTGTATATACCGGACTTCCTGCGAGGTGGGGTGACCGATGTCCTTGACTTGTTTTTCTGCCAAGTCAGCTTTCTGTCCAAGAGTTTTGCGCATGCGTGAAAAGGGTTGAGGTGTTTCAATAAAACTACATTGCATGCCCAATTTTAATCAGTTGGCGAAAGGATAGGGTGCTAGAACACCACGCTCCCATCCAAGCTACTCCGTGTGTCTGATCCCCTCCCCAGAGCACGTAAAACGAGAGAAGTATTTGTATCATCCCTGTTTGCCCAAAAGAAAGAGAATTGGGCCGAAATTGATAAATTCCCTTTGGAAGGGGTTGTCACGTATAAGGGAGTAAGTTTTCTCACCCTCCAGACCGAAGCAGTGAGAGTTGTGAAGACTCTCACTCCCAAAAGCTGACCCACGCGCTGGCACTCTGGCTGCTGGAGCGAGACCCGCCTCAAACCTCTCCCCCCCAGAGCGTCTGCCACGCTCGCCTGCACGCCGGCCGGTCTACAGACAGCCACAACTCTCGCCCTCCCAGAAGCTGACCCCTGGGCCAGTCTCTCTCTTCACGCCAAAAGCTGTCTGCTCGAGCTCGCTCGCCCCTCCCGCTTGACAAGAGCGGAGAACGCTCTACCTCCAACAAGGTTCGTCTTGTGGTGTTTTCTTGTGTGTAGCTCTTCGCAAAGGAAACGCGAAGGAGCACGATTGATGGCCTTTTGTTTCTCGCTAGACGAGAACTGGGCTGTGAGCCCATAGAATTAAATTAGGCTGTGAGCCTAAAGAGATTAGATAAGAAATTCTTCGATGGACCTATTCACCAAGGTAGCGTGAGTACTCACTAGGTTGAACTTTTGAACTGACTTTATTTCTGAATTCAAAGACTGAACTCTTGAACTATTTTGCTCCACAGAGACATAGATTGATTACTCCCTATCTGAAACCACGTGGGTATGCATTTATCTGTTTAAACTACATTGAAAGCCCACAAAAGGGGCGATTGATCGATTATCTGTGTTTCTGATTATTAAATACCCTTTCTTAATTGTCAAACCTGTTGTCCTCCTGTTCCTTTGCATGTGCATGACAGAGATTTTGATTTATTATTTTTTTTAATTGTGCGTTCCTCCTCCCCAAGCAAATCCCCTAGACAGCGCATATAGCGCCGAGCCGGTGTTTAATAAACACCAGAGAGGAGTAACGTCACACGGACTATTAACATCCAGGCAGCAGCTGTCAATACAGACATTTTCCCTTGGGTCCTGACACTAGCAAAATGCTCTCGCCTGTTTCCCTCGAGGGCTGATGTTCGTGCTGTTCATGATTGCCTGGGTAATCCGACCTGCAATTGGAAATCTGTATCTTGGGTATGTATAGTGAGTGGCATAAGGATGTCTTTAAGATAGTGCCTATTATCGTTGTCTGGGGCGAACAATGTTTTTGTGCTCCTCAGAAGAGCTCAGAAAGAAAGGGTGACATATCAAACGAGATTTCCGAATACCGAGTGCCCGGGCTGACCGTGCTGAAACAATAGTTTGACCTACAGGAGTTTTCATCAAGGAATGGGGCACATTTATGAGATGCAAAAATGACGAAAACACTAATGCAACTGTTGTCGCAAACACTTTGCTTGTAGCCGGAGCCAACGAAGTACTTAACCATTGCACTGGAAAGATTTACACAAGCTGCGCAAGTTTTCAAAGAACCTAATCCTGGCTGCGTTCCAGATGCGTTGACTGATGATAGAACATGGGTTAAAGACCCTCAAACTAACAGTGATATTGTCTTCTCTCAGTCTGTTAGAAATTTAGGCGTCATGTTTGACGATAATCTGTCAATGAGAGCTCATGTAAACAAAGTCTGTTAGTTAGCATATTACGAGTTAAGGAAGATTAGTACCATCCGTCATTATCTTTCTCAGCAGGCCACCAAAACGCTCATCATATCACTTGTTCTGTCTCGTCTCGACTACGGAAACTCTCTTCTTGCTGGCATCCCTGACACACTGCTTAACAAACTCCAAAACGTTCAGAATCGTGCTGCTAGGCTAGTTTTTCGATGTCCCAAGCGTACCCATGTCTCTCCACTCCTTCACACACTTCACTGGTTCCTCATCTCTCAGAGGATAGATTATAAACTTGCCACTTTGTGATTCAAGGCCATCAACAACACCGCACCACACGCTCTTACAGAAATTCTTAGTCTACACGCCCTCCAGATCTCTACGCTCAGCTGCAGACTCTAGAATGCTTAAGGTCCCCCGCCGTAACAAGAAAACTCAAGGACAGCGCGCCTTCTCCTATATTGGACCTGTAACCTGAAATAGTCTGCCTCTCTCAGTCCGTTATTCTCACACTCTGCCCCAGTTCAAAAGTGCTCTAAAGACCCACCTCTTCCGATCCGCCTTTTCCCGCTAAGCTGCTTCACCTTACTTGGCCTAGCGTACAAGTACTATGTACATTGTATAGTCTGTTCTACTGAATCTTAGTTTTTTATTCTTTGTTTATATGTATAATGTGTGAGCTTTCGTAGGAATGTAGTGCTGAGCGGTTGTACGAGTATTATTTCTTTAAATTGTAAACGCCATGAGCTTGCCTGTCAAGGGAAGGTATGTGCGGATAAATAAACTATTTTTTTAAGTTTTAGGAGTGGCCGTCTTCACGCACTTACTGCAGAACTCCGCTTTTAAAAAACTGCAATGTGATCTACCCTCAGAGCAATTACGGCTCGCACCGGAAAAGGGTAATCGTGTGGAGCGGTTCGTCTGCGCGTGTCTGTTTAGAGCAGACTTTTTCTCAGCCGAAGTTCTTCCAGAAAATTACTAATTCAAGAGATGATGATTGTTATGAGCAGTGAACTAATTTTGAGAGCCTCATGCTCAGCCATGGCCAAAACATTATCATGAGTGTGTGGTTATGACTCGTGGCGTCTTCCTCTGGCTCAGGTTAGGGTCGTGGAATTTGAAGTCTGCCATAAACTTTTAACCTCGTAAATCATGTTTGCCACGACAAGCGATGCAGATATTGCTTCTCGCAGATGCGCAGTGCTGTTGTCGTCTTCATTCCAGGGGTAATTACACTGTCAGACGAAGAAGTCTGCCATAACCTCTACGTGGAAAAATTATGTTGGTAACAACGTTAAGACGGCGCATTAGCTCTTTGACACTGGCATAAACACTTGCACCTGCGCAAACAAGGCAGCCACGAAGGTAATCGGTACTGACATAAATAACCCACATTAAACAAATGACAGGACATTCAACGATGATTTTTGCCTACCGATCTAGTAGAAACATCTGTTGAGATACGAGTAAAGGTGTCGACTTCGAAGGACGTTTTAAACTACACTTATCAAACACTTAGAGGAATATAAGTGTCAAATTTTCAACACAACACACACACATACATACACACACACACACACACACACACACACACACACACACACATACGCACACATATACATCTGAACGTCTTCGCCAGGCATTTATGAAATTTGACAAAGAAGGCATTAATGTGTACGAACGTATACACGCACGAACGCGGGCAAGTGCGCACGCACGCACGCACGCACGCATTACACACATGTGTTGCTAGCTCCTATGTCCTCAGTCACTACTAACAACCGCATGCAGACTTGTGCGTGATCATAAAGCGCTATTCATATATATGTCTACAATACATGGTTAATTATATAGTTTTATTAGTAAACGCTCTAAAGGTTAAAAAGTGACCCTCGTAGTCACATGAACGCTCGATCAACCAGTCAGATAAACTTCCACCCAGCCTCCTGACCGACGGACAGACCTTTCCATGAACCACAAACGTACACGTGCTTCGTCATGTATACAGCTACCTTCAAACGTTTATCCACAACAAAGCCTACATTATGCATCCTGTACATGAAAAAAAGAAACTCCGCCCTATGTACAATAGGCATGATACGCAACATACAACTATCGCGGAATCATTCATCAATCCATTTACATCCCTATATCCCTATAACCCCAACCACCTTCTGCACTATATGGCTGCAGCACCTCCACTCACCGAGACGTTTGTCTCTTCGCCAATATCACCCCACCCCCTAACGTCATCCCTTGCTCACCCTCCACACACCCCACCTAATCCGCAAAGCCATCCAACCATTGTGGTCTTCAATCAACTCAAGTCTCCATGCGCCATGTTCCATGCCCCATGTCCTATTACCCATGTCCAATGCCCCATGCCCCACGCCCTAGAGAAACACGTACTCGAAGAGGACTTGGCCGTCGCGCCAGACCATGCGGCTCTTGGAGGAGCAGTTGAAGTCTGGCTGGAGGTCAGTGGCCAGGAGAACGCTCCGCCTGAGTGCCAGGTTGTTCAGCGCCGTCAGCCACATCTCCACACCCGTGTTCAACGCCTCCGTCATCTCGCGCAGGCTGCTGTCGAATCCCAGAACTGCCGGCACACGGGGCAAAATAGGTGAGAAAAACATTCAGATGATGACCTGATGTGCTGGAGTTAGATTGATGTCTGTTCGGTTATTAGGCCCTCATAAACACATTTATATCAAGAATGAATCATAATGGGTTAACACCGGTCAGTGGACTTATTTTGATTGAAAACAAACAAGATGATGGAACTGTGTCGATGGTCGTACCGTCGTTTCTCGAGACACAAACGATGCGAACAGCAAACGTACACAAAGTAAAACGGCAAAGACTTCTATGATAACAATTCATTTAAGATATCCTTTACATTTGCTTGGTTTATACTGAGACAGCACTGAAGCAATCTTCGCTGCATGAGCTTCACATAACTGAAACACATGCACGAACGAAACACAGCCACAAGTGAGTATTAGACTGTCATAGATGTCAATACATTTTTTTCTTTTTCAGCCTCTGCGTGAAACATGTAATTGTTTTGCTCAGTAGGCCTAATCTGTTTGCTTCCTGGTAAACACAACGACCAGCAACAATCAAATAGTTTGGGTCAAATAGTCGTTTAACCCTTACAATGCCACCTTTTGAACACCTTCATGTGCTCTCTCACATTGTGGTCTCTTCATTACCTTGATGGTCATTTCCTTTATAAGACAAGTTTATTCCCTCAGGATAAATGAATGCTGTATCTATCTTGAACGCTTGGAAACGGGTTTTGATTATGCATATAGGTTTTATGGTTTTGAACAAAAATAGCAGATTTTTCGTGTTCTCTTACAGTGCGGTCTCTTCTTTACCTCTATGGTTATTTCCTTTCTAAGACAATGTTTATTCCTCAGGATAAATGAATGCTGAATCTGTCTTGAACGCTTGCAAAACACTGGGAAACGGGTTTTGATTATGCAAATAGGTTTTATGGTTTTGAACAAAAATAGCAAATTTTTGCAATCGTCATGAGACAATAAATTCAGGGAACTTGCACAGTGAGGCTATTTATCAAACTGTTCGTCTCTCGGTCGGTATGCCCACTCATCCGTCTCTCTTGACTGTCCCCATTTTTGTCTGTCTGCATCTCTGTTTGCATGCAACTCACCCCCTTTACCCCCTTCATATCTCTCTTTCTCTCTCTCTCTCTCTCTCTCTCTCTCTCTGCTTACTAACCTAGGGTCCCCAGCGGGTATGAGCTGGAGACTCTACCCCCAGCCCCTGCCTTGTAGGAGTTAGAAGAGTGGATCCACATGTACTCCTTCCCAGTCAAGTTCATAGCTGTCAACAGGTCCATGAGGTCCAATACCTCACCCCTGTAAATACACAGACCCTTTTGATTGGACACTGCGTGCATTCTAGTGGACATCGTAGACCACAAAAATGAGACAGCATCTTTGGTAGAGGTTAGATCATGGACTTTGTCATGTAAATTCCAAAATGAATTGCTCAGAGTGTCGAATTGCATGTAGTTTGTTGTTACGATTGCTGTTTTTATCATAGCTCAAATTCAGTGATTGCTAGTTAGCACATACACATAGACGTACGGATGGAAGGCAAGAACACACGGTAAAGGAAGAGGACGGGAGAGGCGGGGGTGGTGGTGGTGGTGGGGTGGGGATGGTTGGCACGAGGATCAGAAACATATTGGTGGAGGCTAAATCTGTGGAAAACACAAGAGAAAATTCGACATGGACGTGAAATTTACCTGTCAACATGAACTAGGAAAACCCGTGCCTCTGGATCCAGTTGCGATTTCAGTGTTTCTCGTACATTTGCCTGGTCGCGAGGATTTTCCAATATAATTTGAGACTGAATTCGAAACCTGTTGAACGGAATATACAGAGAAATAATGTTAGGATCAAATATTGTGCATAAATGTCATAATAAGTTCATAGTAAACCCAGTAAATATGAGCGTGTTAGTAACGAACTATCATTCTTCACATGCCAAGTCACATGCGGTTTTCCCGATATGTTCACACATGTTCAAAATTCTCATGTGAGATGCAATGACTGACTGTAAAGCCATGAATCACATACTGCAAACATTTTATTTGAGCCTTTTTGCGTTTTTGCACGAGTGTAAACATGAAAACACGCCGTTGTACTTGAAGATGCTCACGTCCCATGTGAAGACATGTGAAGACATGCGAAGACATGTGAAGACACGTGAAGACATGCAAAGACATGCGAAGACATGTGAAGACATGTGAAGACATGTCAAGACATGTGTAGACATGCGAAGACATGTGAAGACATGTGAAAACCTTTGTATGTCACTCCTTCCTGACGGGCCACGAGATAATCGGGTACCTGTATCTCGCGACCAGGACACATCTTGGGTACGGTCGGTTCTTGCACATTTCAAGTTTTCGCTCTGCCCCAAGGGACTGCACTTCGTTTTCCTTTACTCTTTGGTCTGTATGATAATGTGTGCCAATTTATTTGAAATGTCACGTTATTTAAGATAATATCGGAAAGTACAGCACACAGTCAGTTACGAGGAGGTGATCAACAAACCTCTCATGAACAGGGACAGAGAAGGTGGAGACGAATTTTTCGTCGAAGAATCAGATAAATTGAGCGAGAAACGGTGAGTTTCCATTTATTCTTGGTTGTATTGTTTCAAGTTCTTTGAGTCTTCATTGCTGGATAAATAAACTTTTTCACCACAATATCTTATGTTGTAGAGTCAGTGTGTATAAAAATCGTATATTGTGTACAATTACTTCGCCTCAATAATGGGAGGAAAGCTTTTCTTGCAGTATGTATGTATGTATGTATGTATGTATGTATGTATTTTGGCTCTTATATAGCGCCAATCTCACACCCAAAGGCATGCTCAAGGCGCTCAACACGTTCACCCTTTGAATAAAAGAGTTTTTAGCTGTGACTTGAAACAAATACATCAGCTGCATCATAAAGGGTCAAAGGTGTATAAAGGTATCCTTCCTAAAACTAAACTCAGTTTACTGAAAATGTACACAATTTCAACTTATTTGATCATGTCATTGTTCACACAGCGCAAGCACACACGCCGAAAATAAAAATAAGTCAAGAAAGGTTAATATCGATTCACAGCAACTCCAACGATAAGAATAAACTCAAGTAGGCGCAAACGTTCCTCAATCGATCATGAGCAGGACTTTATCATGACAGTCACAGACGTGCACGAATAGACAAATATGAGATAAGATAACCTAATGACAAAACGGCACTTCCCCCTTTATTAGAAGAATACAGACAGCCGCTTTTCTGACAATGTCTTTCATAGCCTTCGTTATGTGAACAATCTGCTTGCCTTGTTAGTTATCATTAACCAAAGACCGTTTTGGAATACCTATCCCTCAGAGGGAAGCTCAGATGAATGACATTTTGAATCCCCCACGGTCCTTTACGTACAGCCATGATGACAAACTGTTGGACGTCAGCCCCAACCACAGTGGAGTATCGACCTGTCTGGAAATTCAATTGAGCTCCAGACGCCCTCAGTATCTGAGTCTGCTGCACGCTGCCTAAATCTGCTTCCTTCACGACTTCGCCTGCCTTCTCCACGACTCCAGGCTTATCTTTACGAAGACGTCCGAACGATTTGTGAAACTCGCAGTCCTCAGTATAGCCATTACGGCGCCTTTCTTCTTACAGACTTTACAATTCACGGAAACATCTCGGCAGCTGGGGTGAAATGAGCGGCTCAGATAAAAAGGGAATGCCATCTATGGACGCATGGAATATGCACACCAAAAGCCATGTCGTGCCAACATGACTGGGTTTCTACTGCTGTGCACTATTCTTGTATGAGGCCCAGCATGTCATATTAAGCCATAAGTCGCGCGATCAAATTTGAAGAAAAATCCGCGAGTCATTGAAACGAGATTAGTCTGGTGCAAAATTATTTTCATATTTTGGTTTTCAATAGCTTGTCTTGGACATGACACGCATCTTCTCAAAAATACTTCATAAGAATGAGTCTATAAGAAGAAGACTGAAAAGTGTGTTTCGACGTTAATTCGCAGCGCTTGTATAGATATAGTTTGACTGCGAAACTAATGACGGTATACCTGGACCTATGTGACAACGATTCTTCTGTGTCTGTGTTTCTGCGACTTTGCATTGATATAAACAAGGTAAGAGTGAAGATCAATTATTAGAGTGCGCATATACTGATAGCCCATCATCACTAGTCTGTACTGACGGCTGTTTCGTCCATATATATATTCTTTGATATTTCCTGTGGAAATGGTATATAGCTGTTATGTACAATAGGCCTTTTCCTCTGCGCTTTGATATCATACAAACAAATCTGTTAAAATAAAGGGACTTTTGACACAAAATACAGAGAAATAAATACGCTGAAATACTCCTGAGATTCATACTCAGGTACTTTTTTCATTTGCAGCCCAATTTTTGAGAAAGTAAATGAAATTATTTAGTCGATGTGATGTCAGTGTATGACAAACTGTCCACAACTATAACAAACTGTCGTTTTAGTTTATAGTTTGTTTTAGGAATCTTGAGTCTTGAATCTTGAATCCTGGAGAGGATCGTGTAGCTTCACCAGACGAACGCGAGCTTCAGGAGAATCTAACACCGGAATTCAGGAGACTGTTAGTTTTAGTGATGATTTCAAAGGCCACATCTGCAAGACGCGTGACCTCCCCGCCCTGTACACCCTGGATCGTCTTTGCCCTCCCGTCCCATTTTTGTTAGAGAGATGTCCCATTTTTGTTAGAGAGATGTCCCATTTTTGTTAGAGAGATGTGCCCTTGAAAGCATCACGAAAATAAAACAGTCGGCTGAATCCCGGTGTTGGACTCTACTGAAGATTGCGCTCGTCCAGTGAAGCTACACGAGGTTTCAAGATTCAAGGTTCAAGACTCAAGACGACATGATTCCAAAAACAAACTCTAAACCAAACATACTAATTGTTATAATTGCACGAGAGATCTGAAGAGTGCCACACAAATCTCTCCGACACAGAATAATCATGGTGCTCACTAAATAAATGCCTGCATATGAACAGCAATACATGATCATCTGTAATGT